>CM045920.1:14934277-15060700 GCA_025169955.1 Salix arbutifolia
TTCTAAAGGGAAAGAACCCACGATTCGTTGGTACCAAAAATTACTTGATGTGTAACTGTCTAGCTCAGTTTTTGAAAATATAGTTTAAATTATTTTTTAAAATAATTGTTTAAAAATATATTAAAATAATATTTTTTTAATTTTTTTATATCAATACATTAAATTAATTTAAAATAATCAAAAATTTTAATTTAATTTAAAATAAAAATAAAAAATATATATTTTTAAATAATTTTAAAACTCAATATCAAATACCTGCCATCTATGGTAATGTTTTTTGGTCCTGGCTTCTTGTCACATCCTTCTCCATACATCACTCAATTTGAAAGAAGAATCTCTCCCTCTCGTCCATATAGCCATGGCCTTGTCTTGTGGTCGACAATTTATCGTACAATTCCAAGATGTAGCTTCATGCAATATGGATAAGACCTTTATTATCTGTTTTGGAGTGTATTTATAGTTATTTTCGAAAATATTTTGTTTAAAAATAAATTAAAATAATGTTTTTTTATTTTTTTAATTATTTTTAACATTATTATATAAAAATTTACTTTAAAATATAAAATAAAAAATAAAAATAATTTTTTTTCAAATTTTGTTAAAAATATTTATAAAATACAGCTTAATTAAACGTTTTAGCAAGGGGACAAACCCGAAGATAAAAATAATTACCATAGCCAAGAGAGCAATATTTCAATGTGGGCTCTCCTGTGTTTATGTATCGGTTGTACACAGTGTGCTCCCCCACTCCTAGCTTCATTTATATTGGTTCCATAACTTGTTTATACTTGTCTTGTACCTGGCTAGCTCGCTCGGCTCCATCAGCTTCATGGAAACGAAAAACTCCAATGGATCGAGAAGCTACGAGCACGACATTATCGGTTGGTTTGAGGACATATCAGAGAACGCCGGCCAAGTTCAGACCGAGACTCTTCGCCGAATTCTCGAGCTCAACTGGGGCGTGGAGTATCTCGAGAAATGGTTCGGAGATATTGATGTCCGAGATATGGATGCGAGTTCATTGGAGTCTCTTTACACTTCTGTCGTCCCTCTTGCTTCGCATGCAGATTTAGAACCTTACATCAACAGAATTGCAGATGGGGATACTGCTCCTTTACTCACACAGAAACCTATAAAACTTCTATCATTAAGGTATTTCTTCCTTTTACCTGGGTTTTTTTTAATCAGTTTTCGGATTCTTGGACAACGTTAGTGCAGTAGTGTAAGCTTATCTTTTCAGACATCATGTGGAAAATGGAATCAGAATGTTTACAGGATTCCCATGAGTAATGGGCTCCATTTGGGTTACTTCAATATTTCATGGGATACCTTGAGGTTTTCTTTCAGGATTGGCTAATGGGTAAAAAAACCCAGCTTTTTTGTACAATGATTTGAAAGGATTCCATTAGCCATTATTTCCACCATTAATTTGTGAGAGAATGTTTTCAGATTTATTTCCCACTTTTCTTGATGATTCTGATTTTCTTCATGGTCACGTTTGTCTCAAGCTCTGGAACCACAGAAGGAAGGCAGAAATATGTTCCTTTCACTGACCACAGTGCCCGAACTACTCTTCAAATCTTCAGCTTGGCAGCAGCCTACAGATCAAGGTTCAACCAATCTCTCTCCATCTTGCACAAACACAGAATCTTTATGGTCTTCAAGAAGATCATCGATCTGGATTCGAATGTCACTCATTCATAGAATATTAGATCATCAGACAATTAACAGTTGGACGTGTGAAAAAATGTAGTGATACTCTACTTTAACGTATAAAAAAGCTGTTCAATAAATTTATTTTCTTACACTCTCCCTTTGTTCTTGTGATGGACGCAGGGTCTATCCAACAAGGGAAGGAGGAAGGATTCTTGAGTTCATATACAGCAGCAAACAATTCAAAACAAAAGGAGGGTTGACAGTAGGAACAGCCACAACCCATTATTATGCAAGTGAGGAGTTTAAGATCAAGCAAGAAAAAACGAAATGCTTCACCTGTAGTCCACCAGAAGTCATTTCTGGTGGAGATTACAAACAATCTACTTACTGTCATCTTCTCCTTGGCCTCTACTTCTGTGATCAAGTAGAGTTTATAACATCTACATTTGCTTACAGCATAGTTCAAGCTTTCAGAGAATTTGAAGGTGTTTGGAGAGAAATATGCGATGATATTAGACAAGGAACTCTAGGTGAAAGAATCACCTCGCGAAAGATGAGAAAAGCTGTGTTGGCTATCATCTCTCCGAATCCAAACTTAGCTTCAAGAATAGAAGAAAGTTGCACGGCGTTGGAGACTCTAAACTGGCTTGGTTTGATCGCTAAACTCTGGCCAAATGCCAAGTATGTTTACTCCATAATGACAGGCTCCATGCAACCTTACTCTAATAAACTAAGGCATTATGCTGGGGGCTTGGCATTAGTGAGTGCTGATTATGGATCGACAGAGAGTTGGATTGGAGCTAATGTGGATCCTCATTTGCCTCCTGAAGATGTTACTTTTGCAGTGATTCCCACTTTTTCATACTTTGAATTCATGCCACTTTATAGAGAGAATCAAGATTGTAGCCCCGCCATTGATGACTTCATTGAAGATGAACCAGTGCCGCTCTCGAAAGTCAAGGTTGGGCAGGAGTATGAGATCGTCCTCACTACTTTTACTGGTAAGTTTAAATCTTTTTATCCTATACTTTTTACTGTATTTTCCATTTTGATCATATCGTCAAGTTTTTCCAATAAATTCGATGTCCATTTCCTGTCGGCTGATATTTATTTATAATGGACATGGTGATCAAAATTCACTGAGTATCATCTTTCACGGGAATGGACATTTTGCACTGCACATTTAATGTCCCTTTAAAATCATTAATGCAATATTGATATATGTTTGTGCACCACTATTGATAATCACTTTAGAGGTCGTCGAGTTTCCAACAATCTCACATCAGGAATTTATAATGAGCATATAATTCATTAAAATATTTTAAAATTTCATCATGCAACAAGTTTGATTTGAATTTCTTGAAATGATCAGAACCGATAAAGAACAAAACCGAAAAATTACAAAGCAGGGAAATTAGAGGATAGAACTTGGGTTCAAATCTTATCCATTTTCATGGGGACCAAAAACAAATGAAGATATATATCAAGTCACATAATAATAACAATTATTTTTTTGTATTTTCTCAGGGCTTTATAGATGCAGGCTAGGGGATGTGGTGGAAGTGGCTGGTTTTCACAGAGGGACACCAAAATTGAACTTTATATGCAGGAGAAAGCTAATTTTAACTATAAACATCGACAAGAACACTGAAAAAGACTTACAGCTAGTGGTGGAGAAAGGGTCCCAGGTCCTCACGAGCAAGGGTGGATCAGAACTCGTGGATTTTACCAGCCATGCCGAGGTAGAAAATCATCAGGGCCACTACATAATTTACTGGGAAATCAAAGGAGAAGCCGAGGATGGGATTCTTAGCGAGTGCTGCAATGAAATGGATTCATCTTTTGCTGATCATGGCTATGTCGTATCAAGAAAAACCAATTCGATTGGACCTCTAGAGCTTTGCGTGGTCAAGATCGGGACTTTCAAGAAGATCTTGGACTATTTCATCGGCAATGGGTCGGCGTTGAGCCAGTTCAAGACACCTAGGTGCACCAGCAACCAGGAAATATTGAAAATTCTCAATGGCAGCACCATTAAAAGGTTCTTCAGCACTGCGTATGGTTACTGATATTATTCCATTAGGTTTTGTTTGTTTTCATATTCCTCGATTAACAATTTGTAACCCGGATTTTATTATTTTATTTTAAGAGATTCAATTGTTGAGCGGATATTTTTATTCAATATTAAGAAGAAAGTGACAATTATCTCTTCCTGTATTTCCTATCAAAATTGCATTCAAATTCTTATAGAATAATATAAATCATATTCTAGAGCCTCACCTATCAGCTTATGCTTTTAGATGAGATGGTTTCTTAATATGGTATTAGAATCTTGTTAACCCAGCGGTCACGAGTTTGAATCTAACCACCCTCATTCTATTTTATAAAAATCAAGTTAAAGATAAAATAAGCTTGTATGCAAGTTTCAAGCCCAAAAAACTTTCACTTGAGGGGGATGTTAGAAAATAATATAAATCATATTCTAGGATCTCACCTATCAGCTTAAGTTTTTAGGTGAGATGGTTTCTTAATACAAATAATATTTAATATATTTCGCAATTATCATAATTTATCATTTTCTCTAGTAATTTATCCTTTAAATGTATCTTACCAACACCGCCAAAGAAAAAGAATAATCTTTCATACCCTTAACTATTATTATTATAAATCCAAAAGGTTTGCTTGACGAACTATAACTTTTAATTAATGGCAAACACATTTTATTCCTTTTTTCTCTCTGAGAATTTGAAACTCACATAAAATGTCACCAAAGAATCCTCTACCATCTATATATATATATATATATATATATATATATATATTATGAAATGTCGGGGGGGGGGCGTGTTCTACAATCATTTTCACTTTCACGACTCTTCATCATCACTTATCCTTGACAATGAAACAACAAGAGAGGGACGACTGTTAATTCCTCGATTTCTGTAATTTTTGGACGGATTACAAGGTTATCGTGGAGTGAAAAAACGCACGTTTTGTAAGAAAATGGGGGGGGGGGGGTCCCACTTTTTTTGTTTTTATGAAAGATGTTTTTCTGCTCATCCATTTCCATGTATGTAATGAATTAAAGGAATTGTTCACTAAACACCAAAAATATATTGCTAATATAGTTCTTACGAACCCTAATTAGTCAATGGTTGGATGATGTCTACGAAGGACAAGTATTCGTGTATGTTTATTAGTGTTGTTGAAATTATTTTTTAAAGTATTTTTTTATTTAAAAATATATTAAAATAATATTTTGACATCAGCATATCAAAATGATTTAAAAATACACATAAAAATAATTTTAAATAAAAAATAAGATAAAAAATCAAGTTTTTTCAAAAATATTTTTAAAATACAATGTCAAAAAAATCATGAATTGTCTAATAAATTATCACCTCCACAACCAACCAAGGTGAAGAACTAATTTCTCTACCAATAATATCATATACTTCACCATTACTCCAAGAACTTGGTGAGATACAGTCAGTCACGGGCAAAGCTAGACCTACAAGCCAGGACCAGCTGGAAAGTGTTGTTCTATGTTTGCATGGACGATTAGCACCATGGAATCCTGTATTCTAATTAATATACGTGCAGGAGGCCTTTCACTGGAAAAGTCAGCCAGCTTGTTTAACAATGCAGAGTTCAGGGATGGCTGACAGAAATGTTAGCGAGCTGCAACGAAGTAAAACAAGCATCTCAAATAAGTAGACGCAAAATATTTATTATATTTCAACGAATCACACGCACCAATCTTACAAATTTATATTGCAATAGAACTAATTAATGTATTATGCTGAGGGCTCAGAAATATATTGAGTAGGTACAAGAAATTATTTCTGAATATTTACAGAGAGTTCTGATACATTATTGCTGTCCAGGGGCTTGCGATGCTTGGTCCCCGTGAACGTGATGCTCATGGAGCGAGCCAGTCCTATTTCTGCAAAGAAAAAGCTTGTGAATTATTCAGAAAAAATAAAAAAAAAATCAAAAATACATATTTCACATGCATATAAAAAGGTTCACAAAAATCGAAGATTACGAATGCTATACGCGAAACCTTTTTTTTATAAATTTAAAGTTTTAGTTATGCTATTTTATTAATTGTTTTAGCATGTATATATATATATATATAAAAGGCACTTAATAATAGCCATGAGTTGACTTTACTTGATTTGAAGATATTTCTCTTATTTCTAATATCAATATATTAAAAATATTAATTTAATATTTTTCAAAACAACATTAATAAAAAAATCTAACATGTTTCAATCTAATTGTTAATTCTTAACATGTTTCAATCTAATTGGTATAATAATAGTACATATTTTTTGAACTATTTTTTTGGTACATAATTTTTTTATAATTTTAATTTTTTATATTAGTACATCAAGAAAATTAAAAAATAATTAATAACGTTTTAATTTGAAACAAAATATATATCTTTTAAAATTAATTAATTTTAATTGACTAGGATATAATCACAAAGAAAACCCACCCCATTTCTCCACTTTTACATTGAAGTATGTTGTCTTCGTCGTAGATCTTTGACGGGTATTGATATTTCAGTTATTTTTTAAAGTGTTTTTTTGTTTAAAATTTTATTAAAATAATATTTTATTAAAATTATTTTTGATATTAACAAATTAAAAATAATTTAATAATACAGTGATAAACACCCTCTTAATCAAAGAAACTGAAAAGCAAACCTACACCTTGTTTTCATTTCGTAAGGATGTACAACGAAATGGAATGAATGGATCTTTCAGGCTGTAATATTTTAAAATAAATAAAATAATCCCTCTGGTTTCAAGAAATTTACATCTTCTTTTCTCTTCAATATTCTTTCCATATTATCTTCTTCTTTTTTTCTATTTAAAAAACAAAAACTAATGGGAAAAGAAGAACTGTATGTTTTATTCATTTTGTAAAACCTATATGGACTAATATATAGAATTCCCATTATCATAATTATGATGAAAACTAGTATTTTCAATCGATCAACAATAATATGCGATACCTTTATGGTCACCTTCTGGCATTTCTTTGCATAATCCAGTGCTGGAGTAAAGTCTTTTTGTAGAGCTCACGATATCAGAGGATAGTAAAGCATGTGAATCATAATGGAACAAAAAACCTAAAGGTTGACATAGCCAGATTTATAGTTTATGGAAAATATTCATGAAACAATTCTAAAATATGATTTATATTATTCTTTAACATATCCTTTCAAGTAAAAGTTGTTTGGGCTTGAAATTTACATAGATCCACATCACCTTGTGCTTGATTTTTATCAAATAAAATAGAAGTTGTGAGATTCGAACTTGTGACCGATAGATCACCAAGGTTTTGATACCATGTTAAGTAACTATCCCACCTAAAAACTTAAACTATTAAATGAAACCTCAAAATATAATTTATATTATTTTGTAACAAGTTTCACCCAAACCTCAAAACAGCACCCGCAAACATCTTTAAACATGGTGAACTTAGAGATGAAATTTGCACCGAGGATAATGTCTCAAACCTAACCAAACTTGAAGGTTCCTTGGGCAATGCAAGTGTGCAAACATCAAGAATTTGTGGTAAGAGAATGGTGAAAACAGCATGATAATAGCCTGAAAAGAAAGTTCCAGCAGGAAATTGATCGGGTACATGATAAACCAGATTTTTTAGGAATTTACGGATACATGATAAATGGATCGGGTATAAACAGGAAGGTAGTGCTATCACTGAAGCTATATATGCTGCATCAAAAGAATCAAATTGGAGCAGAAATACCGAAGGCCATGACTCGATCTGCTACTAGTTAATCAAGTGCTAATCCCCAAAATCACAGTATACAGACAGATTAACTCCCATATCACAGGGTAGTGTCAATTAAATCTGTTAAAAATGATTCATACTTCATTTGATTTAGAGCAAAGTAAAATCCGTCCCAAAAGGCGTGACGTAATGATAAAGACTTTTTTATCCGAATAATATGTTTCGAGTTCGAATCAGTGCGTTGATTTCTTATAAAAATCTAAGATAGTCAGAATTTAACTCACTTACCTGATCCAACTACAAAGTGTATTTTTCAGGGTTTACTAGAAAAAAAATAGTAAAGCAAAATCCATGCCACGTTGTCCAGGAAAAAGAAACCCTTCTTCGAAATTTCATTGGCTATATCTCCTACACATTGTGGCTGTGACACCCTGTGAAGCAAAATAAATGATCAACAACTCAGAAAGTATCAGGCCGATCAATAAATCTTCAGGAAAAGGAAGTTTTGAGCTTTCCTGAAGGCTGCTTGTTAAGACACAGTAAAAAAAAAACATGTCTGCGCTTCACATGGTATATTTTTTAGCCAATGAGGCTCAGCCTAGTTATGTGATGGAAAACTAGGAGATCTAGGGCTTAGCTTGTTGCACTTGTAGGTACAATGTTAAAAGTTTCTCCCATGTCCTTGTTTTTATAGTACAATTCAGTGCAATACCGAGACTTCTATTATTATTATTATTATTATTGTTATTATTATTATTATTATACTAAATTGAAATGGACACTTTAAATTGATGAAAACTAGGAACATGATAACTTTCATGATCTGGAGAAAACAAAAGAACTTTGACTCATTAAAAGACAATTACTAACGAAACTGAAAATTACAAATTACTTATTAACACGCTCGCTCTCATACATGCAGGAAGTATTTTATAATGGTGCCAAGCAATTGTTCTGTCATTGTGAATATTACCTGCTATCTGGATGTTGATAGTGTTCGGGAGTTCGATTGAAAACGTTTTTTAAAAAAATATTTTTTTTTCTTTTAAATTAAAAAAATTTAGTATTTTTAGATCATTTTAACATGCTAATATTAAAAAAGATTTTTTTATAAAAAACATTGTTTTAATATATTTTTAAACAAAAAATATTTTTAAAAATAACCTCAAATATACTTTCAATCTTATGTTACTGAAACCCTAAAGTTAATGTCCATGCCTCCCAGTTTTCTACCATGATCCTATTTCAAAATCTCCTGCTGTGGGAAAAGTTCGCTGGCTTGTCCACGTGGGATTTCGTTGGCTGAGGTTTATGACCCGGCACTTGACGAGTGGAAAGCATTGCCTAACATGAGCACAACGAGGTACAATTGTGTTGGGGTGACATGGCAAGGAAAAATCCATGTGGTGGGGGGATTTGCTGAGAAAGTAGATAGCACTGCATGGGTACCATGGCACACGTTGGAGCAGTGTTCTGCTGAGGTGTATGGCTCGTAGCGTGACAGGTGGGATGTCGTAGTAAGGATGTGGCAACTAGATGTGCCACCGAATCAAATAGTAGCTCTTGGTGGAAACTTGTTTAGCTCTGGGGATTGCTTGAATGCTTGGAAAGGTCACGTAGAATCATATGATGGAAAACTCAATATTTGGATTGTGGTTGATGGTTCACATTTGCAAACCCTAGCTAGCTATCCTCTCCCATCTCCACGTTGGACGGCGCTGGGCCAAACCGGCCGACGGCTTTATCTTACCATGGCACCGTAAGCCTGTTTGGCTGTGCGATCCAACCTGTTTTTGGTCGAAATTTGAAATTTTTTTATATATATTTTAAATGAATATGTTTTAGTGTTTTTAGATCATTTTGATGTGCTGATGTCAAAAATAATTTTTAAAAAATAAAAAAAAATCATTTTGATACATTTCGACACGAAAAACACTTTCAAAAGCTACCACAATCGCACTCACAAACATGCCCTTAGACTCACTTGTACTTCTCGGCAGGCTATGGATGCCAGGAGAGGATTCGAGATCAATATCGGTCGTACACGTGTTCGACACATCAGCAAATGAAGATAGGTGGAGGAGCTTTGAACCTGTGGAAGAAGAGGGAGACAAGGAGGTTTGTAGCCATTGCTGTGTGGTTCGACAGACCTCGCAAAGTGGTACCTCCTAGCTAGTAACATTAATGTGATGGTGAGGCTGAGAAAGAGACACTAGCTTACAAGTCACAAAATGGAGTCAGATAAAACACATCGATCATCCAACTACGATCATATATTTGAGGAGTTTAGTGTGTGTTTTTAACAAGGAAAAGATGAATTAAACGATCCAGCATAATAATTAAACGCTTAGAATTTATTTGTTTAAAGATTGGAGTGTTGCTGTAATATGTCATAGTTAAATAAAATACTTGATTAAAATAGTTGTTGAAATATTGGTAATTAATAAATAAATAAAAAAGAGTTAACCTAGCTTTTAAGATAAAGAACATTTGTCAAATTTATTTCAAGATTCTACTTGGTTTATTATTTAAGTTATTATATCATTAGATCAACTTATAAGATACTAGATCAATCTATGTCAAAAAAAAATATCATTTTAGTTGTCTCCAAGGGACATGGAATGATGATAAAAGATTTGCGATTTGCACAGCATGTCTCGAGTTCGACTTAGGATACACATCATTTGTAAAAACCTGTTACAACAGGGGTTTTACTCGTTCATCTAGACTCACAAAATATATTTTTCTGAGTGTGGAGTTTCCTCGCATCCAAAAAAAATATTATTTTAGTTTTTTTTTTTTAAAATCATATGTGGTCAAATATTTGATTGAATTAGTAATATTTCAAATTAATTTATTGAGTTATTTAAATTTAATTAGATTAATATCTAAAATAATTTTGAAAAAAAAATAATACAAAAAAAATAGATTATTGAATTACTAAATTAACCCATAAAACTAACTGAATTGATGATGATAATAATTATGCCAGCAATATTCCGAGAATACCTATAACAACAATCTATTGTCCCGTATTTTTTCCCTTCCACACAACATGGCCCCACCAAGTGGACCTATTTTCTTAATGATAATGAACAAAAGTGGGCCCGTACTGTGAGGACCATTGAGCCCAATTAACAACTTGTATCAAAATATCATCAAAAGAAGAGAAAGCTGATGAAACTCTCAAGTTTTAGCAAAAGAAAATGGGCCCATATTTCCACGGGCCCTCTGCGACTTGGTCCCACAATTTGCCAAGCCTCCCTGGTCACTAACCCCTACACAACCTATTTTGCACGTGCCATAAACTCCTTCATTGACCTTTGAGAAAAACAGACGGCCCTGATTTAAATGATTTTTGTCTTGATCATTTCGATACTTGGGAAGGATCAGGATCTTACTGCTTCGCCACGTGTCATACTGCGGGAACATAGCTCTGGGATATGTGACACAAGAAGCACGTGAAGCCTGAGACTTGTGTTATTATCCTTCGGTTACTGCAGGGACTGCACCGGATAATGGCTTGCCAGGGCTCGTAAATGTCAATTTTGTTGTTATTATTTTGTTTGATGATATATATAAAACTCAATTTGGGAAAATTATAGGTCATTCGTAACTTAATTTGGTTAAGGTTAAGATCATAAGTAAGAGCATCAATTTAATTTAATTCAACTTAATCATTAAATATTTATTTTTAAAATTAAATAATATTATTTTTATTAAGGTTTTTTTTTTAAATAAAGTCAAAACATTAAGTGTTAGGTTTTGAATAGGGTAGATCCAGGCCACGTATCAATTGGATTTTTAACCAAGTCAACCAAATATTTTTCATATGAAATTGTTCTAGGTCCCAAATAAATGGATCCCAATTCACATTAATGATTAGATTTTGTTTGTTATTGTATTTCAAAAATATTTTAAAAAAAAATAATAATTTTATTTTGTATTTTAAATAAAAAAATAGTATTTTTAGATCATTTTCATGTGTTAATATTAAAATTAATTTTTTTTAAAAAATATCATTTTTTAAATAAAATGTTTTTTCAAAAACAACATCAAACATCAATCAGACTGTCAATCAAGCATTCGATCCACAATTTGGAAGAGTACGAATAATACATCACTTGGTTTTTTTACTATTCTAACAATGATAAAAAAAATTTAAAAATAACACAGGTTATAAAAATATTTTAAAAATAATAAAATTTAAACACAACCACTATTAGAAATAGTGTTTGTTTCTAAAATTAATTTATTTAAGTTTGACATGGATATTATTAAAAATATTTAAATGAGATGTATTTAGATACATATTGAAAATTATTGTTGTAATTGATTAAATATTTTTATTTCATGTTAATTATTACCCTATACGATATGTTTTTAATGGAATAATTAGAATTGTCTTATTAAAAAATAGCACTGCCACGTGTATAAAAAACACAAAATTTTGATGTGTTTCTGGTAACTTATTGTTTCTTCTTCTTTTTTCTTAGCTATTTCATCTTAAACCCTATCCTTTAATTATTGAATCTTGAATTATTAAACTTGTATATAAAATCACGTTGCGTTAAAACTTATATTATTTGTCCAAAAGTTTTACTTAATCGTGGTTTTTTAAAAACAATTGTCATACAAAAAGCTCTTGTTCCCACCTTAGAATCTCTCAGCTCTCCTCTCTCTCTCTCTCTCTCTCTCTCTCTCTGTGAGTGTCCGTGATTTTGTAGTAAAACATTAAAACTTTGCTTTAGAAGCACGAGTACATTGTTACTACCATAAAAGCCTTGATCTTTGCACTCATAAAGAACCCACCTCTCTCTCATTCACTCCACTCTGCTACCTCACTAGCTATATCACCATTTCCATTCTTACCAGAGCAAGTGTTAAAACCCTGCGACACCCTGAAAGAAACAGCCAACTGGGTTTGCTTTGGTTTCTCTTTCTTTAATGAGAGACAAGAAGGTAGAAAGAAAGGTTGGATATTTTTGCTAGACATATATAAATGGCTGTAATGGGTGTGGAAGATAGCTGGGATACAGTAGTGTCACCACCACCAACAGCAGTAGTGCCGTTGAATTTAGAAAGAGATGGTCATTGGAGACATTTTGACAATTCAGTGAATGCTGTGTCTTTTGGGTTTGTAGCTACTGCTATATTGATATCTATGTTCCTTGTTATGGCTATCTTTGAAAGATTTTTAAGGCCAAGATCGTTGTCTTCCTCTGCTGGTGCTAATGGCAGTTCTTCTTCTAATGATCCTGAAGCTCAAGTTGTTTTCCATGGGAAGCTTGATTTCCCATCTCCAAAAGTACTCTCTCCTTCTCATTCGCTTATATTTTGGATGCAAGAGCACATTTTGGTTGCATTTTTGTTTCTGTTTCTTGCTTAAGGTTCTGGGTAAGGAAGCGATGGTTTATAGTATTTACTAAATTAATTTTTGTGGTGACAAAAGCAGCATTAATTTTGATTTCTTTTTCTTGTTCTGTTTATGTCTTGAATGTTTTTGGGATGACCTGCTAAGTGTAATGAGTATACCTGCAAGCATGACTGTGACTGCTCCTTTTGCTTTCTTTATGGTTGCAATGATAACTAATCTATGGCAGTTTGACTGGTCATGATGAAAATTGAAATATTTGTATCTATTTGCTAAAAGCTTTTTCTCAGTTATGCTTTCTTAAATTTGTCTTTCTGAAATCACTTTTTGTGTTTGGTTCATTGCAGAAGTAAGTAGTAACCAGTGAGATATATATTTTTTAGTGGTTTAGGCTCTCACGTTATGAATATATCTACTAATTTGACAGTAATTAATATGAAAGATTAAGTCTTTATGCATAGATTAAGTATCCAAATTTTCTTGTATCTTATTTCATCAGAACTTGAAATGAGTTCCTGGTTGAAAGAATACTGTGTCACCTGGGACCTGTTGATACGCATATACACCTTCCAATTGATAGCTCTATATTGGACTGCCCATGCCGGCAAGTCCTTCAAGTTCTTGCTGATTGAATGATCCTTTTCAACTTTTGATAACTGGAATTTGTCCCTTCTACTCAGTAATAGGAACCCTTTGATTTTCATTATATGATTGCCATTCCAATCATTTTAGTCTACCCAGTAAGTTTTCATTTTAGTTTAACTTAGTGTCAAATAGTAAATTACCTTTAGCTCCTAGTGTCTGTGAGTAAGTTTCTAAACCATGATTACATATGCCACAAGTGATTTTAGATTATGATTAAAGATGATCATTGTGACAATTAAGCTTTAGCTAATTGAAATTTGGTGGCTTAATTTGTGGAGAGATCATATAAATCTGGAAGATTATTGGGAATTTTTTGGAGCTTCTATAGTTGGCAGCATTGTGTTAAATAATTCTTCATTTGCACTATAATATTACACTATGGCGGGTCTTCAACGCAACCTCATTCGATTAAGAACATCTTAGAATAATAGAGATTATTATCCTAATGCATCTTCTTTGACATTAAGAACTATAATATTATTACTTCAATACCTTTCGCATTTATCATTTACAGAATATACTTTATTGCCTTTTGTGTTCGTGTGTTCAATACAAAGGATTTTGTTTAACTCAGCACTGTTTGTTAAACCTTTTGCTAACTTGATTCTGTACGCTAAAGTCTAAATTTAAATCTACTTCTATAGTGCTGTAATTTAAGAGCAGCTGATATTGTTGATATGGCTGGCAATTGTTATTGTGATTTAACTGTGTGTAATCATATTATTGCTCTTTATGCGTGGTTAATTATGTTAAGGAATCATCTCACCTAAAAACTTAAGTTGTTAGGTGAGGCCCCAGAATATGATTTATATTATTCTCTATAACACATCTCCTCAAGTGAAAGCCCTTTGGACTTGAAACTTGCACAGACCCACACTAACATGTGCTTGATTTTTATCAAATAGAACGAGAGTAGTAAGATTTGAGCTCGTGACTGTTGGGTCAACAAAGCTCTGATATCATGTTAAGGAACCACCTCACCTAAAAGTTTAAGCAATTAAGTAAAGCTCCCGAATATGATTTATATTATTTTCTCTAACAGATATGTCTGGCTATTGTTATTGTGATTTAGCTGTGTGTAATCATATTATTGCTCTTTCTGCGTGGTTAATTATGTTAAAGCATACACGGGAAGGAAGCCATTAATTACATTAATGTGCTTATCTATGCTAGTTTATCAGGCTAATGGGTCCATTTACCTTTACAGCATGTGATTTCTGTCTTTTTTGCTTGACACCATTATAGTATCTATGTGAGATTGCTGGCTAAAGATTGAGTCATGAAAGAAGAAAAATCCTGCTTTATTTACTTACAGAGAAGAACATAGGAAATGATGTGTGAAATTCCAATATGCATAGAGTTGTGTGAAGCAGCTGTTGGCAGATCTTAGAGATTATGGCGGCCTGAAAACTCCCAACCAAATATGTTTATCATAGACAATCTCTCATTTATGCCTCCCAAGATTTGTCCTATGCCATTCAATGCAACTAAACATGTCTAGACACAGTGGTCAAGTTTTTCATGTCTGAATTTGTTGATTACCTTCCATGGTTAAGACATTCTAGGCCAGCCTTTCTTTTGTCTTATCTATTGTTAGTCAAAATATTATCTTGGCATGGCTACCTAGTTTCTTACCTTTCATATTTCAACATGTTTCGATGATATGATTTGAAATTAATTGAGACCCTTGATTTATGGAAAAAAGGTGGGAGATCCGGAGATAGTGGAGATAAATGTAGTGGGTATTGGTGCTTGTTACGAAATCATTCTACTCCACTATTTCATGCCTTTATACTTGCTTCTTAAGAATGATTAAAGTAAAACCCTTTTGTCTCTTTTTGCATGGCTTCATTTTTCAGCTTCTCTCTGCTTGAAACTTTTCGAAAGTGTTTTATGTGCATTAGTTTTTTACCCCATTACACCTTCCATGGCTGGAAAAATTCCTGTACTCCTTGCTTACAACATTAAAGTATGCCATGGAATTCGTTGTCCTTAAGGATTGCAAAAACATGATGCCTGGATAGTGATTCTACAGTTTTACATGTATCTGGTTAGTGGCAGCGAAATTTGCAGGAATTGTTGCTGATTCTTAGTCCATGTTTTCTCTGTTAACTTCTCGTTTCATTCTGCAGATGACAGTTTATGCGAAAGGGGTGTCAGTCTTGATGCCCGGCGATGATTTTCCGACCTTCCTTGCACATCCAGCTCCTCCGCCCTGCAGTCCGGAGCGCATCAGACAGCCACTCCACCACCATAGCCTGTGTCACAATATCACCTCAACCTCTACTTCAAGATAAAAACCTAACTTGAATTCAAAATAACTAACTAGAACAAGGGATTTTTTCCTTCCGAAAAACTTCCAATCATTGCCGTCAACCAGATTTCATTCGAGCAGTGAACATTAATGATCATGAATTTGTGTACATTTGAATTCAATGATTAAATCCAGGTTGGCTTTGCTTCTCTGAAGTATATATCAACACAGCCAAGTGTGTCACTCCTTTTAATCTCCTTGTTTTGTTTATAGTACGACTAAATATATTTTTGGATCAACTTATTGACAAATTTTGAATGATGATCCTTTCTTCATGATCCTCCATTAAATAAGTTGCTGTACAATCAATTTTTGGTAGGAAATATACACAGCTAATATTCTAATATAGGCAGGAAAATATATATACAGCTAATACGTTGAAGCTCAGAATCGCAGCCATTAATGCCAACGATTCTGCCATTTGATTCTTATTCCCACAAACTGTCATAGGATTGAATCCTAGATGAAAACGTGGCAAGCATACCCCCTTATGGACGAGGCTAGACCTCCGAGAAAGAATGTATATCATTTCTCTAGGAGTAAAGATTGTTTTTTGAAGTTCATTTATGTCCTATAAAAAAAAAATCTTACATAACTTATGTTCTATATTCATGTTTTTGACTCGGGGATTTGAAACTTGAATAAGACACTGACTTGGTAGAATTCATAAACTTAATGACTTGGGAAATTTTTTAAATTGTTCCCAGAATCAACAGCTACTGATAAATTGCAGAAAAAGGCAGCGATTGACAGTTGTATAAGGCTCTGTTCTTAGTTTTCACCATATCACGGCTGGAAGAAGCTTGTAAACAGAAAAACAAATTGAGACAAGGCTTCCAGGAACCCTGGTGGCAACATGACCCTGGTATTCTAGGGGGCTAATGGGCTTCTCTGGCCCAGATCTGCCTGGCAGGATTGTTATCACTTCCCTAGGGGTGTTTATATTACATTTTTAAAAGACTTCTGAAAAATATTTATAAAAAAATATTTTTATTTTTTATTTTAAATAAAAAAATAGTGGTTTTAGACTATTTTTATATATTGATATCAAAAATATTTTTTTAAAAATAAAAAAAATATTTTAATTCATTTCAGAACAAAAATTATTTTAAAAAATTACTTCAATCACATTATTCACCAGATGAAAATGCAAGGCAAGAGATCATCATGCTGTTTTTACCTTCTCAGGACCACTTTCTATTTAGTTGTTGATTGTCTTCCATGAGATTCTCCGATGGTTTAAATTCGGACTTTCAATTTTTATTATAGATCAGAAAATTCATTGAAATTTTATTCCCTCGTAATATATTCATTTTTCCATGAAGGCGGTGGCTCCTGTCATTGATATAAGAAAGGGTTTTTTGAGGAGCGTAATAAATATAATTTAAAGTATTTTTTTATTTGAAAATATATTTAATATTAGAATATCAAAACGATTTAAAAACATAAAAAACAATAATTTAAAGTAAAAAAATAAATAAAAATTCCCTGCTTGTTAAATTCAGTTCATTTCTTATGAATGACCTAGAAAACTTACTGTTTAGGATTTAATTTAAATTGAGTATTAGGTTAAACCAAGAAAGACATCAATATCCAATTGACCTAATTAGTTTTTAGTGATATAATTTACTCAATTAAACCCTGTTTAAAACCAATGAATCAGCACCTTTTCTTCAAAACCAAGCAAAATAATATTGTTTTAATAAAAATAATTCATTTGGTTAATCTAATAATTACGTAATATTGCCCTTTTTCATGGTAGTTCTCCGACCAAACCCCCGACAGTTATGGTCTATAAACGACGCAACGCAACGCAACGGCTACTCATTACATGGAAGAAAGATCCAGTCATGTTGTCACGTGATGATGACGATGCTGCTGCAGCAGCAGCCTTCAGCTAAAACTACACTTCGTTTCAAACATTTTCTCTGGGCCCCAAGTCCCACCTCCAGGAACTTTTCATGTTTTCACACTTACTGCCGGTTTGGAATGTAACGGTAGTTTAGATTGATTTGTAGAGTTTTTTTTTTTTGTTTATAAATGTATTGAAATAAAAAAATTATTTTTTAAAATTTAATTTTGATATTAATACATGAGAATAATTTTAAAATATTAAAAAAATAATTTAAAGTACAAAATAAAATAAAAATTCGGAAATGATTTTGAAATAAAATGTAAAACAGTGCCGAAAGTATATGAATGCATGGTCCCATCGAAAGAAGAAAAAAACAATCAACTCTTTATAGTGTTTGTACAATGATTATCTTACCAGAAACTTTAATTATTTTGAAATTTATATAAACACACACCACTACCTTGTACTTTTGTTTTAAAAAAAGAAATTAGGATAATGAGATTTAATCTTATAATTATTTGGTTAATAAAACTTTTACATTATGTTAAAGAGTCATTATACCGTCAGTAATTTTTTTATCAAAATGAATGCGAATAATAAAATTTAAATTTATAATTATTTAATTAATAGAATTATAATATCATGTCAAAAAAAAATATCACTCAAAATTTTAAACTCTCGTGAAATACTGTGAAGTATAATTTATATTATTTTTTAATAATACAATGTAGAATATTTTTTAGGACAAAGTTCGTTCAAAATGCCCGGAGCCAACATGTTAAAAACCATGATATTTTTTTGCTAATTTTTATGGACATGATTTTTCTTTAGTTTGGAGTAT
Organism: Salix arbutifolia; assembly: GCA_025169955.1. NCBI lineage: Eukaryota > Viridiplantae > Streptophyta > Magnoliopsida > Malpighiales > Salicaceae > Salix > Salix arbutifolia. The sequence goes on from CM045920.1 coordinate 14,952,735, forward strand.
CAAGTACAAGGGATTCATGACATCTAACAAATGGAATTGTTAGCCTCTTAAAATTATAAAGTCGTGTTAAATAAAATTAAAAAAAAAAAAAAAAAAAGGCAGAGCAAGCTTTCATGGAGAATGTGACTCGTGTCTATAAAATCCTGGTAATGGTGTTAGCATTGATTCATGAAGAGAGTGAAAACGACTTGTAGTAAGCCCGGTGGTTGTGACCGGTGTGCGCTTAATGATGTTATCTATGCTGGCAACGTAACTTGCTAGAGGGATGATTTGATATTGTGATTTTGAAGAAAAAATATATATATTTTAAATTAATTTTTTTATATTTTTAAATTATTTTTATATATTAATATAAAAAATAATCATCATGTAACCCCAATCACACTTTTAAACAGACATGTAATAAATGCATTTGGGCAATACCCTACCAACTAGAGAGTGATGATCCCATGTGCCTCAAAATAGTATTAAAATAGTTGTTTTAATACGGTATTAAAATTTTATTAATCAAGTAATTGTAGATTCAAATCTTATTATTTTTATTTTATTTGATAAAAAATAAATATAAATAAATATAAATCTATGCAAGTTTTAAACTTTGTGCTTGAGACTCAATTAAGTGAAGCACCGCTATGGTTTCAATCTCTCATTTACGTTTCAAAAGTGTTTTTAAAAAAAATTAAAATTTTTATTTTTATTTTTTATTTTAAATTAAAAAAATAGTTTTTTTATATTATTTTCATATGCTGATGTCAGAAATGATTTTAAAAGAAAAATATCATTTTGATATATTTTTAAATAAAAAATACTTTCAAAAAATAACATCAACTACTTTTGCAAACATTTCATTTGTCTCAACATATATTGTTGCTATAATAGCCAACACTCTAGAGATAGGAGTAAAATTTTACGTTAATCAAGTTAACCTATATAACTCATAACCTCGATCTTGAATTGAGTCATGAGTTAAATCAAATTTAATAACTTCAATGTAAACCAAGTTTTTAAAAAAAAAATCTTCAAATTTGCAATGACTATGTCCAAAAATGTTGAACCTATACCACAAGGATGCTTAAAATATTATTGTAGAAATGTTTAGATAAATCGTTAGAATTAATCATTTTCGGTTTGGTTCAGTTTGATTTTTATCAATAAAAATAACCAAATAAAAATTATTAAAAATCTGAAAGTGATTTAAACCAACTGATTTTGGTTTGTTTTTTATGTAAAAACTGAAAAAAAAGTTTTCAGTTAAAAAACCAAAACTGAACCAGAAATTAAAAAAAAAAAACTATAATCGATTTAATTGAATCTTTTTAATAGTTCATTTTTTATTAGTTTTCTCAGTTTAATCAATTTTTTGATTTTTTTTCTCGGCCCTGTAGGTCACGGTCTTCAGACAATTCGAGGACACAACAACCACCTTATTAATTGCTGAACATCATTAAACAGGTTGCTATCTTTGTCTTTCTTGTTTGATCATCACAAGTGCCCTTTTCATTGATTTCTTTTGTGTGTGCGTGTATGTATCCACTCTTTTCATGTCAAATTTGAATTCAGCAGCCTATGAATTGTTTGGACCGAGAGGTGCTTTGAAAATTCATTAACAGATTTCTAGTTGCCTTTTTCTTTTTCCTTTTGTTGACAAAGACAAGGAGAGAGATCAACGAGGTTTTCCCTTCTCAACTTTATCCTTAGTGAGCAAATAAAAGCTTGCTTATAAAACCAACATGGGATCCAACAAGTCCGATGCTTGGATCGTAGAAAGGCCAGGTTGATTATAAGATTAGCGGGTTAATCTAATTATGATTTATTTATTTTAAAAAATATATATTTCTAAACAATATAAATACCATGGTTAGAGAAATATATTAGAAAATAATATAAATTATATTTTGAAATATTATAAAATAATATAAATTATATTTTGAAATATTATCTATGATTCATTGATATAGGTGAACCGTAACTCCTAGTAGACAAGATTGATTTTAGGAGAAAACAATTCATTAAAAATTGATAGGGTTTAATTTGATTAATTTAAAAAATTAAATGACCATCCCGACAGTTAAAAATAAATTTGATTTTTTTTTAAATAATAATAATATAATTTTTATCCTTTCGGCCTGACTTATAACTTTAAAAGAAATATAACGGATAAGAAATTCGATTCATCATCCTCAATATAATCGGTGGCTTTTAGAGATTCTCGATGAATGAGGGATTCAATTTGGATAAAAAGATAAAGACTGGTTGCCTTTCCAATTTATTTCTTTAATATTTTATTTACTCCAATTTATTTCTCTTTCAATTTTTTATTTTTTTTTATAGCCTTTCTTCTTCTTTTTTCCCCGTTTAAAGAGATAAGAAGAAAAACTGCTTTTTCAAAAGTGGCTTTGGAGCCTAGAATTTTCCTATGTAACGACAAACGGTGCCGTAACGGTCCTTAACCCCAGATGAATCATCTTTTTGCAGGGCATTATTTGACTTTAATTAGTGGTAGAAAAAAGTGCATGGACACTCATCACTGGCATGCTACAGCAAGCTGTCACCCTCCCCCCTCGACCCACTCAATATTTTTGGACTTGTTAAAAGTTTTCATGTGAAAGAAAAAACAGATACAAAATAATTAGAAAAATAAAGATAAATTATAAAATAAATATATTTTTAAAGTATTTATAAAGTACATTTTGAGTTTTTAATACTAGAAGATAATAGGTGTTTGAAAGTAATATAAATTATATTCTGGAATTTTACCTTATACCTTAAATTTTTAGATGAGATGATTCATTAACATGGTATTGAAATTTTATTGACCCGACGGTTATGAGTTTGAATTTCACAATCCACATTCTATTATCAAGTATAATATAGTATGAGTTTATGCAGGTTTCAAGCTGAAAAGGATTTTACTTGAGTGAGTATATTAAAAAATAATATAAATCATATTCTGAAATATTATCTAATAACTTAATTTTTTAGATGAGATGATTATTTAACACAGTAAACATGTCTTGTTTATCTATATTATCTCCATTTCCTCTATCAAAATAATTATAATGTTCTTTGCCAGCAATATTCACCCACTTTTGTCAATGAAAATTACCCCACATCTCCCATTTTTATGTGCCTTGTCTAGGAAAACCGAGGCAAAGAAGAAAACTGGTTCCACGAGGTTCATGCCATGGAGATGCTCCATTGAATTATTTCTTGTTTGATTTCTATATTACTATTACTTCTGTTGGATTCTAGCTCCAAGTTATAGACGTTGTGAGAAATTATTTTATGGTAAATACACCTCTAAAATCTAGGGTTTAATCTGATCGAGATTTTGATTAGATTGAACAAAATATCATTTAACTAATCCTAGTTAGATCAAACAAATTGCAATATCAGAATAAAAACAAAAACAAATAAATATATAAAGTAATATTATTTTGATAAAAATAATTGTTTAAATGAATTGATTTATTGTCTATTTAGGAGTGTAATTGCGGTTGTTTTTTAAAGTGTTTTTCATTTAAAAATACATCAAAATAATTCTATTTTATTTTTTAAAAATCATTATTTCCATTTATACCTCGACTCTCGAAACCCAAAAATGAAGAGACTTGACTCTACTATTCTTTTAATAACTTGTTTGTTTTTATATTTTAAAAGTGTTTTTTTAAATAAAGATTTTATTTTTTTACTTTGTTTTAAATCAATATTTTTAGTATTTTTAAATTATTTTAATATACTGATGTTAATAATAAATTTATATATATATATATATATATTATTTAAATACATTTTTTAAAAAAAATACTTTAAAAACAATTATTATCACCCTTGCAAACATCCTCAAAATTTAAATGTGTATACATAATTCTAAAAAAACAAAATACAAACTACTATTCGAGTTTTTGTTAGAATGGATAGAATTACAACGTAAGACTCGTGTCCAAATCAAACACAACAATTCTAAACTATGATTTGCAAATGAGGATTGAGGAAATATGTAAAGTCAAAACAAAATGATGCATGAAGAACACGATCCCCATGAATTATCAACTCCATGCATCTTTCAACGAGTTGAATCAGTGGATTCTAATTATATTTAGTAAGGCGTACGCACACCAATATCTCTGTAAAGCATGATTGAAATGTTGAATAGAAACTCGAAATAAAATGATGATATACATTATAAAACAAAAATAGAAAATTTCTCAAATTAAAAACACTACAAGAATTAATTGTTTCCCGACAAAAAATTATGTCGGTATTATAATGTAATTTTCATCGGTAATTGATTTTCTAACCAATATATGGACGGGAAAAATCTATCGATAAAATTATTATCGATAATTTAGTTTTTCCAGTGACTCTATCGGCAATATCATTATTAATAGAAACACCAACTATAATTATATCAATAGAAACACCGATTGTAATTTTACTGGTATATTCCATTGGTGAGATCGTTAAAATATATTATTAGTGATTTCATCGTTAACATTTCACTGCTAATTTCATCAATTACAACTATAAATTTTAAAATTTAGCACATGATTCATTTTTTTTAATTACTTGGGTCAAGTAATTATTGTTTGAAGCAATCTGTTTGAGAAAAAATATCAAATGGTATTAAATGTTTTGTCGATAATAATTAAATGATCCATAACTTCATTCATTTGAGATACTTGATTGTTTCTTATTATAGATAGGAGAGAAATCCCTGTAGATGAACAGAGTAAAAGGAAAAAATGCCATAATTTGATGTACGATGACAGTTTGGAACAGTATGTTTGTCATTTATTCTTAAAATCCAAACTAATAAAGAAACTTATTATGGAGAAGGACACCAGCATTGCTTGTTAATCTAATAATTAGATTTAAATAAAATAATAAAAAGATTTATTAAATTCAAACCATACACTTTCACTGTTTTTGAAATGATTTTTTGTCATTAACCACAAGGACATATGTCCTTTATCTACAGTGTTTTTTCTTCCTGTTTCAAAATAATAAATAAATATATTAATAAAAAAACAGTTTTTTGAAATGGAATCTAGAAGAAAAGATTAAAATATTGGTAATTTAATTTAATATATATATAATTTGCAATAAATGTTGGGATCTTGGACCTTGATTGGGTCTGAGTCAGGTTCTTTTAATTAAAAAATATAAAATAAAATCTATATGCATGAAATGTATTTGTTTGAATATTTATTATTTATACAAAATTCAATCTTTTATGTGCACATGAAAATTATCTTGTCCTTTGGCAGCAATAATCACCCCCTTTTGTCAATGACAATTACCCCACATCTCTCATTTTTATGCGCCTTGTCTAGGAAAACCAAGGCAAAGAAGAAAAATGGTGCCATGAGGTTGATGGCATTGAGATGCTCCCTTGAATTTTTTTATTTTTTTATCTTTTAGTTTGGGTTTTTCGAGTTGTGCTTTCTATATTACTATGCTTTAGGATTCTAGGTTAAAAGAAGGTTGCGAGAAACCATTTTATGGTGAATAACTATGTTTGAGTGTATATCATTTGTTTAAAATTTTGAGAAAAAAAATCAATTTTTTAATTAAATAATAATTGTTAAATTTAACTTCAATTTGTATGTTAACTTAGAAAATTCAATCTCAAGGGGCTAACTCACGTCAAATTTCAATTTCAAGTAAGTAAAACATGATATTAACACGATAAAACCTGATCACTCAAGTACATTTTTAATAACATGGCTAGACCTGATTTAAATTAATACTAATAAATTATTATAAATAATAAAATAACAAAATATATCATTTTAATATAAATGATTAACATGAATATACATGAGTTGACCTAATAACTTAATGATTATAACCTCTTTTTAGGCGAGTTCTCAAATAATACATGAAAACCAATGTTTTTGAACCCATGATTCAATATATTAATCCTGTGATCATCTAAACTATGATAAAATTAGTTTTATATCAAATATGTAGAAGCTGCCTAATGAAAATCCATGTTAGTTCAATTTATTTATTTTTTAATTTCAAAAACATATTATTTTATTTTAGATTTTGAAATAACATAATTTTAAAGTAATATATCCAATCCAAGTTACGAATCTATTTCAATTTGTAAATTGAATTAGAATATATATATATATATATATATATATATATATATATATATATATACACTTCTATTCAAGTCTTTTCTAGAATGGATAGAATTGCAACGTAAGACTCGTGTCCAAATCAAACACAACATTCTAAATCAGGATTTGCCAACGAAGATATATGTAGGACTCTTGTCCTCGTGGATTATCAGCTCCATGCATCTTTCGATTGGTTGAATTTTGTATTCTAATAATAACCAGTGAGGTGACGCATAACACTATCTGATAAAATAAAATGAAATAAATAAATAAACTAATGATAAAAATAAATAAATACCATAACTTTATGTATAATGACAATTTAGAATATCATGTTTGTCATCTATTCTTAAAATCCAAATTAATAAAGAATCTTTATACAGAACCATTATTTGTTTGTCATTGCATTAAAAATATTTTTTTATTTTAAATTATTTTTTATATATTTTTAGATCATTTTGACATGCCGGTATTAAAAGTTATTTTAAAAAATAAAAAAAATATTATTTTGATTAATTTTTAAATAAAAATTATTTTAACCACACTTTCAAATAGATTAAGAAGTTGTTTGGCGCTGCGGCCAAACCACCGTGCCATATAAATTCATTTTTAAAAAAAAAATTAAATGAATATGTTTGGGTGTTTTTAGATCATTTTGATGTGCTAATATCAAAAATGATTTTTAAAAAATAAAAAAAATATTATTTTGATGTATTTCGGCACGAAAAGTACTTTGAAAAGCTAACGCAACCGCCCTCTCAAACAGACTCTAAATGTTATTAATGCGTATATATTAATTTGATAATTAAATGTAAATAAAAAATTTATTAACCTCAAACCATACTCTTCCACTTGAATGCTATTCTATAATACACTCTTAACTAAATAACAGCCATCATTCCACGATAATGAAATTCAGAGTTTTAAGTAATGGTGGATATGGAGAAAAAAAGAGTTGAGATAGATGAAATATGTTATTTTATTTTAAGGATATAGTGTTTTTTTTTAAATATTATTTTATATTTATATTTTATTTTTTTCAATTAAATAAGATCTTATCTAGTCATTTATAATTTTTTTAATGAGACAGTAATCTAATAATATTAACTTCGATTATTTTTTTCATTAAATTTGGTGTCGTTAAATTTAAAATATACTTTTTTTGTAATTTAAAGATTTAAAATAAACACGACCACGTAATTTATTACAACCTTCAATATGGACTATTACGACGCCACGTAATTTATTCGACCACGCACGTGACGCCCATAGAAAAACTGACGGCTAATATGGACTATTACGACGCCACGTAAGTTATTACAACCTTCAATATATTGCCGTTGAGTGCATCGATACGCGCGCCGGGAGAACGTGACGACACTGTCCACGACTTTAAAAGAAATATCATAACATAAATTTCCCATAAAATGCACTCAACACTCTTTGTTTTGTCACTTGGGAAAAAATAAATTTATCATTTAGATTTTAATTAATTATTGAAATTAAATTTTCGATGCTCCTTGAATGATTTACACGTCATCATTCAAAGCAAGAAGGTTTGAGATCTTGTTAAAGTAGATAATATAGCATGCAATAATTGAAGGTTCATGAAATGACATTTTACCTAAATAATCTCACTATTATTAATTTCACTTAATTTTTATATAAATGATTGTATTTTAAATTAATTTTTTCAAAAAAATAAATTTATTACACATTTTAAAGTTGAATTTCACATGATTAATATATTGCCATGATCATGTTCTTTTGGATATAGTAATGTTATGAATATAAATGACATTTGAAAGATAATATTGGATAATTATATAAATTATTCAAAATTTAATTGAAATTTATTATTCTATTTTCGTTTCATGAAAAAACTATCTTCCATAAATACATATAATTGAATAAAAAATAAAATTCAAAACCTCAATTGAAAGAAATCCAAAAGAGAGAGGATTACAAACTTAATTTGTTCATAGATGATGAGGTTATCTTTCTAAGTAACCTTTATCACATTCAAACTTGCAAATTCAGCCATCTTGATTTAAATTTATATAATCTACGAATTATATCCTTTTCTTAAAAGGAAGGAGATAATAAGTGTTTTTTTTGTTGCTAATTTACTTGAGATTCAATCAATCTGGGGTATAAACTAGTTTGATTTAAAAAAAAATAAAAAATATATTTACTTCATCTAACCCTAATCCAGTTAAAAATATAAGATGACTCGTTGCCAGATCAACAGGCAGTAAAACAAGTAAAAAACACATTAATTTTTTTATTTTATTAAATCTATTTACATCAAAATAATATTATTTTATTTAATAACTTTTTAAATATTGAAATTAACTCTCCCGTGATTCAATTATGAAACGATGCCGAACAATAGACAATGGAGAATAGAATATATTAAAATAATATTTTTTTATTTTTTAAATATTATTTTTAACAAAGCACATTAAAATAATTTCAAAATACCAAATAAAATAAAATAATTTTTTTTTTTTTTTTAAAAACACTTTCTAAAAACACTACTAAACACCCAGAGGCATATCTACTACAAAATTACAAATAGCCTCTCAGACTTTATTTTTTTATTTTTTCTGGGGATTTTCACTACAATCATATGCACCGCCCTCACTTCCAAGCACCGTAGACAGAAACACCCCATTCACGCGCCATGCATAGCGCGTGATAATACTATTATTACCAAGCTAGCCTCATGGTTAATGCCCTCAAGGTGCATCTTGTTCTTGAACTCTGAATTTTATCTTATTTGATATCCATACTATTTGTTTTTTCAATATCACCCCTCTTTTATTAATTTGTGCAGTTGTTTGGTCTTTTTGTCAACTTATGACTCAAATCCAGCAGTTTTAAACCCGGGCATTAAGTATCCATATAATTTATTTATTTTCATATTAAATCGCATTAAATTCATTAAAAGAAAATAATGTTCGTTAAATATATATATATAATCATAGCAAATGTCATTATAATGTATATGTATCAAAACATTTATTTTAACTATTCTTTATATTAATGCCATAAGAAATTAATTGTTTGTAGTGCCCATAGAAAATAGAACCTGATCCTTTAATGAACATAGAAAATAGAGGGATGATAATAGAGCACAAGAAAAAATAGGTAAACTAAATTAAGAACTAAGAACAAAACTCAAAGAAGACACACGCGAACATGGCTCACACTACTCAAACACACAAACTCTTCACAGCTCTTATGTAGAGACTACAGCTACTCCTACTCCTACTTTCTGGTTTGTGGTCTTAGAGAGAGATACACAGAAGACAGCAAAAGAAAAAAAATCCTGCCCTTCTTTCTTTTTTTCTCTCCACATTTTCTGCTCAAAACTCTCTTTCTGCAACTTTCTTTACTGTTTTTTACAGAAGTAAGTTCTTTTTCTTTTTTTATTTGGATTTGGTTTACATGAAAAACTGTGATGTAATGTCTGCTTACGTCCATTTCTTGCTATCTCCATCTCTTAATTCTCTAAATCTTAGCACTTAAGTTTCTATGTTCTACTTTTAGAAAGAACCTCGAAAAAGTAAAAAAGAAACTTTCTTTCATTTTGTAATGACAACAATTTTCTTCATTTAAGCATGACATTTGTCAACTGTGCTTTTTCCTGCTCATTACCGGTTTTTTTTTGTAAGTTTTTTGTTGTTGGGTTTTCATGGTTTGAGTTGTTGAGCTTCGATAAGATCACTAACTGTGGTTTTCTTTTGTGGGGTTTGGTTGATTTTTACAGATTGGAAAGTGGGTTTATGGTTAGTGGTATAGAGAAAGAAGAGTTAATCGAGTTTGAGAGATTCGATGGGAGTCAAGAGATCTGGTAAAAGAGAGGACTTGAATATGGAGATCCATGGAAAGTTTTTTATTGGGTTTGTTTTGATCTGCACAGCAAGAATTGCAGTTGGTGTTACTAATCCAAGTGATGGTAATTAAGCTTTGTTCTGTTTTGCCCTCTTCCCCCCCCCCCCCCCCCCCCGGTTTTCTTTCAGCTGTTTGGTTTATGAGAAAATGTGGTATATGAAAATAAAGTGAAGTTATTAGTTATAATTACTATGGAATATGCTATCACACCAAGGTGCTTTGGTCGGTTTGGTAAACTTCTGTCTTGCTTTAAGTTTAATTTCCCCCCAGCAACCAAATCAAGATTACTAGTAATTAGTGTGCAGTTTGGAGCTGGAAATGAAGTATTTGTCACATTTGTGTGCGTGTGCATGCGTGTGGATATAGTTGCTCATTAATTTTGTTTTATAGTACATGGAGCTTTGAATCTTATCACTGGCATTGTTTTGATTGAATTAGTTACTGCAATTAATAGCTTGTACATTTCTCTGGGATCTCCTGTACTGCCTGGGTGGGTCAGCATTGGGGGAGATCCATGCGGTGAAGCGTGGCAAGGCATTGTATGTAATGCTTCAGAAATACAATCCATGTATGGAACTCTGCGTTAGTCTCTTCATGTTAATTGCAATTTGTCGGTATGGATAATGTAAAGCTGTGTATTGAGTTTTTTTTTTTCTTTTAAAATTTTCTGTTTTACAGAATTCTGAATGGTGCAAATTTGGGAGGAGAACTTGGTGATAACCTGGGAATGTTTGCTTCAATCAGAACAATGTAAGTGTTAGTTTCTCATTCTCTCAATATTTGGGAGCAGAACTTGTGCATAGGTGTGAGCATATGAAAACTGTGGTTTACTAATTGAAACTTCTGTCCTTCCACCCCTAAACGTTTTTTCACCTATTCCTTTGATGCTTTTAGAATCATCTGTTTTGGTTTTTCTTTCAAGTGTGAGGAACAGAAGGGGCATTCTACGTGTGCCTTTGGACTGTTATTGACTACACGAGGCATTGAAGATATTGCATGGGATTGTTTTGGCATGAATAGGTGCTTTTAGAATCTGAGTCAGGGTTGCTCCATTGTTAACTTGGGAGACACTGCATTGTTTGAGCAAAATGCCAATGACATGGCGCTTTGATATGGAACATCATTCTGAAGATCATCAACTACTTTACAGGACCTACTAAATGTTGTTTATCAACCCTTAGATGAACGGTCTTAATTTCTTGATACCCCAAGTTTGAATTTCTAATTGTTTGCCTCGCTATAGATGAAACTCAAGGAAGTATAACCGAAGTACATAAACTGCATTTGTTTGAAAGTTATGCAATATTCGTTCTTGTGATATTTGTGGATGCTGACATTAATCTTTGTGTTTCTTTTCTTTTGTTTATTTTCAGAGATCTAAGCAACAACCATATAGGGGGGAGCATTCCGTCCAACCTGCCTGCTACCATGCTAACCTTGTATGCTTCCCCTTTACATGAGATAACATATTTGTTTCTTTGATTTCTTTTATCAATTCGGGGCACCCTTTTATGCAACAGCTTATGATATCTTTACCTTTGACAGTTTTCTTGCAGACAATAACTTCACTGGAAGCATCCCAGATTCTCTATCATCTTTAACTCTATTGAATGACATGTAAATTTCAGCTCCTCTTTTGCCGGTGTTGGTTCTGACTTGTCTCAGTTTTGTAATACTTATATCCTATCTATTTATGCCCCGCAGGTCTCTTAATGATAATTTTTTAAGTGGAGAGATACCGGATGTCTTTCAATCTCTTCCAGGGTTGATCAACTTGTAGGTTCTATTTGTAAAGTTGGCTTACTTTCCCAGTTTTATTAAAGGTTCTTTATAGTTAGTGCAACCACTTATTTTTTGCAGAGACCTGTCCAACAACAATTTGAGTGGGCAGTTGCCTTCTTCTTTTGTAGATTTGGCTAGTCTTACAACCCTGTAAGTTGTCACAACAATTCCATTTATATTGCAATCACTTTATCTCCATGTGTAATGCTAACAACTTAGCTGGCAGACGCTTGCAGGACAATCAGCTGTCTGGGACCCTAGATGTTCTACAGGATCTTCCCCTGAGAGATTTGTACTATTCCTAATTTTGTCTCTTATAATTTTAAATGATAGTACTTCGTTACATATTCAAGAATTTCATTGTCTAGTTTCGTACCCTGAATTTTGTGGAATAATTCTCTGCCTTCCTTTTTGTCTCTTTTTCCCATTTAAAACAGGAATATAGAGAATAACCTGTTCTCAGGACCCATACCTGACAAGCTCCTGGCCATCCCCAATTTCAGGTGAAAATCAATGTATTTCAGTTGAAATAGAGCTTGATGTTTGTCAAAAGCGTTCATGTATCCATATGAATTGTGCCATCAGGAGGACTTGAATTGTTGAATGTTTATGTCAATGATATATCTTGTTCTCTCAATTTAGGAAATCTCTGGTATTTGATAGTTATTGACAGTTGTATGAAAACTCCACTAAGGTTAAATCTGTGAGTGGGGGTTAGTAGAGGATGTGGATAATGATTTATGCATTTCCATTGCTGTATTGCTACCAGAGTATGAGCAATCAAATGAATTGTCTCTTAAAACAATCAGGTCTTGGAAATGACATGTCCAAACAATTCAGACTGATAATGTTGTTGATGGGGTCTATTAGAAATGCATAGATTTTTTCAAGCTGGGATTGTTTTTTGAAGATAATCTAAATGTGAAGAAACCTGTGATTCTCTCTTTGGAACTTATCAGAAATTTGCCCAAGTTGTCTGAGCAATATTGATAATGTACACAATTAAATCTTGACAATGGCATGGAAATTATTCCATAGGGACTTTCTTATGCTGCAAGTCAAAAATACCATATGATTTAATGGCTCCTACCAGCTATTAAATCTTTAGGCTTATTATTCTTCAAATAGCCTTGATGGAGGCATTTGCTTTAACTTGCAGTCTACTGTCTCTGGTATCTAAGTTCATAGAAATATGCAATGTTGTTTAAAGTGAATAGGAAGCCTATTCTATGTAGTTTGGAAAATTTGGATATCACTTGTTTCATTTGTTTGTTAATATGATTACTTGTTACAGAAAAGATGGCAATCCATTCAATTCATCCACTTCTCCAGTACCTGCACCCACGTCCCCACCAGCATCAACACCACCACCCCCACCACCAACAACACCATTTTGGGGCCCACCATCTCCGTCTTCTCGAAAAGCCCCTGGGAAGCAGACTGATGGGCCATCTTCAGCAGCGGAATTGAATTCTGGAGGAAAAAAATTTCTCACTACTAAAAGATTAGTTTGGATATGCATTGCAGGGGTGTTGTTGTTTGCAATACTGGCATTAGCACTTGCGCTTCTTATTCCAAAATGTAGCAGAAGAAGGAAGGAGGCCAGTAGAATTTCCAAGCGGCATCAAGTTGGTGCTTATAAAGGCAACAGAGAAAACCCAAGGGACAATGGATCCTTAGCCCAACCAACTAATCAAATTGAAAAAGGCAAATGACTTAACTTGAATCATCTGCTTCTACGCGAGATTTCAGTTCTTTTGATCATTGACATGTTCTAAAATTGTTCTAACAGTTCCGAAGGAGACTTTACAGCAGCCAAAAGAGGACCATCCAAAGCCACAAAATGTGCATAAGAGAAATGAACCTAAAATGGACCTTACATCGAAGCGGGATGATCATTTAATAGACATGAGCAGACTAGATACAGATTTCATGCGTCCTCCTCCTCCTCCTCCTCCTCCACCACCACCACCACCACCTCCACCTCCACCTCCTCCACCCCCTGTTGAGAATGTCATTGTTAAGCCTTATGTTCCAGCTGCAGTAAGCTCAGGGAAGCCCTCTCGTAAAACTCAGACCCCCCTCACTTCTGCCAAGTCTTTCACCATTGCATCGCTTCAGCAGTACACAAACAGCTTTTCTCAAGAAAATTTCATAGGAGGAGGCATGCTGGGAAGTGTTTATAGGGCACAGCTTCCTAATGGAAAGGTATTTTTGATCTTTTACTATGATTGCTGTTGTTTGTAGCAATTTATTTATGGAGATTAATGAGCCAAAATATTCTATCAATGGATTTGCTGTGTTATTATGTTAATTTTATTGTTTTCTTCATGGTTTGTTCCTTTTCTCTCTCAAAGACTCACTTTTTTAATCAGTTTCCTTGCATGCTCTTTTTCCCAATTGCCCAAAACAATTGATTTTAATTGTTGAAACCATTATTATAATCCCTTAAAGGGTTAAAACTTAACTGGATTGGTTACTCTTACTGCAACCCTCTTTTATATGGTGCATCTATCTGATTAAGCAGCTCAATCTTGGTGTAATAAAACTTATATTAGAATTCTTTGGTGTTGTACCTTTAATGTATCCGGTTGCTTTTGTAGCTTCTTGCTGTCAAGAAACTCGATAAGAGAACTGCAGAGCAGCAGAAGGAGAACGAGTTTATTGAATTGGTCAACAATATTGATCAGATCCGACATGCTAATGTCGTTGAGCTTATGGGTTACTGTGCAGAGCATGGCCAAAGGCTTCTAATCTACGAGTATTGCAGCGGTGGCTCTTTACAAGATGCACTACACTCAGATGATGAATTTAAAAGGAAACTTTCCTGGAATGCCCGTGTAAGGATGGCACTTGGAGCTGCTAGGGCCTTGGAGTAAGTGAACCAACCACTGAGATAGAACCAGCTGTCCTTAATAAAATGGGTCTAAATTAACTAGTTAGAAACACAAATTCAAAGAGTGCATGTATGGAGAGACTGATTTGAATAGCAGACAATCTAAGTCTTCTATTGCTATATCAGTTGAAAACCTAATTTTAAGTAGTCCAATATGCTGGAAGTGGTTTAAAGATTCAGGTCTATAAAATGGTCAACAGTTTGCAAACAATTTTTATTTGGGATGAAGGTGGGAGGGCTTTTTATTTTTTTTGCCTCTTGTGCATACTTAATTTGTTCTATGTGTGAAGGTATTTGCACGAGGTCTGTCAGCCACCTGTCATACACAGAAATTTCAAGTCTGCCAATCTTCTTCTTGATGATGATCTTGATGTGCGTGTTTCGGATTGTGGTTTGGCTTCGTTAATATCATCCGGGGCTGTCAGTCAGGTAAATCATGCTCATATAATCAGGCAGTAGTTCATGTTGAAATACAAACTCTCTTGGGAGTTGACGTTCAGATGTGTTAAATTGAGTTAATTTGCGGAAATTTATGTACTCATGAAAGTGCAGTTAGAATGTAAAACAAAAGGAATTTTGTCGATAAAGTTGATAGCGACTGATGCTTTTCAGTATTTGGAAAAAAGTTCTTCAATTGGTGTAGGTATGTGTATAGCTTTTTGTTTCAATGTCTACATACTATCCTAAAACAGTTCCTCTTATTTTCAGTTGTCAGGCCAACTGCTAACAGCCTATGGTTATGGGGCTCCAGAATTTGAATCAGGAATTTATACTTTCCAGAGTGATGTTTACAGCTTTGGTGTGGTCATGCTAGAACTTTTAACAGGCCGGAAGTCCCATGACAGGTAAGAAAGTAAAACATGCTGTCTTTGTTACCCTGTGCAAATTTTTGTTTCTTTAATGTCCCTCTTCCATCAAATTTTGCCCAGGACGCGGAATCGGGGCGAGCAATTTCTGGTGAGATGGGCAATCCCCCAGCTCCATGACATCAACACATTGTCAAAGATGGTTGATCCCTCTCTTAATGGAGAATACTCTGCCAAATCATTATCGCACTTCGCCGATATCATTTCTCGATGTGTTCAGGTGAGAATTACAGAGCTGGTTTCTTTATGGCTCCACAAAGGCTTGATTCATTATTAACATGTGAATGCCATCTAGTTGTAGTCATAGAATTTTTTCCCCATGTAATGAAATATGGGATCAGCTTTACCTAACCACAATGATATCTTGCAGTCTGAACCAGAATTCAGGCCACCAATGTCCGAGGTTGTCCAGGACCTTTCAGACATGATAAGGAGAGACCGCCCCAGCAAAGAATCAATCGGTTCCTGAATCAAATTGGTACATAGAACTTGTGAATGTGAGGCTGCGAAGTGGAATCTTCCACAATGTAAACACTGGAAGATGGCATCATCAACTGTAAACGAAAGCAGCAAACTAGCACAAGTACTATCACATCCACATCTCAAGTTCATACCTCTGAGAAGTCTTCAAGGTAGCAAGAAATGTGAACAATCCATTCTTCTGGCCAATCATTTGTGATTCCATTGTTCATTAAATCATGCAACCAAGTCCTTACTATTGCAGAAATCTGCTAACCAATTGTTTTGTATTATTAATATTATTTGTTGGTAATTCTTGACAATGAAATTTTGGTGTAGAGCACCTGAATATGAGTGAAACTTAAATTTCTCTGTGTGTTCATTACATACTATTTAGATTTTTTTGATTAAGTTAACCAGCATGTTAAGAACTTAGTTAGGCTAAACGAGTTTTGCGTAATGTATATTTTAGTGAATTTGAATCTTGTAATCCTCAAGTGATTTATCGAATCAAACGGGGTATAATGCTTTCCTATGAAGGCCATTTTCATGCATGCTCGTGAGAAGAAGACTCCTTTCTTGTATTTGTCTTGGAGCTAATGATCGGTAGGTTTGGTTGATAGTACTAAAGGTGAAATAAATGATAGTTTCTCATATGAATCGACAGTCCATAGCAGAAAAAGAAAGGTCACCTTTCCCCACTAATAATATAAATTATAATTATTAATTAAGACTCGAATCTTGCTTTGCTTACAAATCCACTTCACTTGGGGCATCTCCAACTATACTTTTTTTTTTTTTTATCATAAAATATTGTTTTTTTTTAAAAAATTAATTCCTACATATATGTTTTTTTAAACCCAACTAACTCAAAAAATTAGAATAGGAACGATGATTTTTCTTATCTTTAGTCATTAGAGTAACGAGACTGAGTGTGTGTATATATATAATTTATATTTAGTATTTGTTTGTGATTGAAATTATTTTTAAAAATATTTTTTATTCAGAAATATATTAAAATAATATATTTTTTTTAAAAATTATTCTTAACATTAACACATGAAAATAATTTAAAAATACTATTTTTTAATTTAAAATAATAATTTTTTATTATTGTTTTTCAAAAATATTTTTAAAACGAATTACCAAAGCATTATACTACTTAAAAAATTGTTTTTATCAATTTAGTTCTTTAAAATAAGATTTATAACTGAATAAGCTTTAATAGATCTATTTAGTTATAAAACGTAAATAGACTTAGCAAATAAATTATAGAATCGAGTCACTTAAAATCTAAATCTTTTCAAGTTTTTTTTTTTTTTTTTTTAAATAATTCAACTAACCTGATAAAAAATCTGAGTGATTTAATTAAAATTTGACCTTCAATTTTTAATTTTTTTTTATCAAAAATAAAACGTTTTTTTATATTTTTTCATACCTACTCTAAATTAAATTTTATAAGTATACCTAGAACCCTCCATTTAAAGCCCTAAAAAGAATTTTTCGGGGAAAAAGATTTTCTCTAAAAAGCTAAACAATTTTCTGAAAAAAATAAAAATCTTCAAACCGAGTTGACACGGAGTCGAACACACATATATAAACTCGGCAGCTCTCTCCCGCGAACATTTATCTTCCTTAACGTCCAAATATTTTTTAATTTTTTTTCTCATTTTCACCGCCTCGATTTTTCCAATCCTTCTCTTCCGCTCCATAAATTTGAGTCCCTAATCAATCACATTAATTACTCTCAGTTTTCGAGATCTAAATCTGAAATTACGAGTTCAGATCTGGTGATTACTCAGTAAGAAGTAATGAGTCGTTACGATTCGAACCCGTTCGATGAAGAAGTTAATCCTTTCGCTGTACGTGTAAATATACGTATTTTTTTTTTTTATCTGTGTATGATTATTTGTAATATTCGCGTGTGCTCGTACATTATGCACGTATTCTTTTTCGAAAATTTGATTCTTCGTAATGTAGTTCTGTTGATTGTGTTGTTTGTTTGCTGAGAGTGTGCGGGGTATTTTGAGAGAAAATTGAAGAAGCTTGGATCTTTTTTAGACTAGAAAGAAAATCACCCTCTCTCTCTGTGTTTTTTTTAGTATCTGCTTAATTAAGGAGAGTTGTAATGTTAGTACGTAATTTATCAATATTAATTTTAGATTTACATTCTGATTATTTTTATTTTTTATTTCTATTTTTTTTTTTAATTTGGGTTGTTGAGATGAAGAGATGAAGCTCTTATATTTTGCTGTTTGTTTGGTAATGGAAGGCTCAAGGAGGAAAGGGTAAAGGATCAGGGCAGTCAAATTATGGAGGCGCGTTTTATATGCCTTTAAGTTTCTGTTTTTCTCATAATTTTCAGCATTTTAGAATGAGTTTTGAGGTGCTGCTTTGAACATGGAAGTTAAGTCTAATGTGTAGGTGTAATATGATGGAGATGAAAATTTTCCGTTGGTTGTTGGATAATTTGTAGCTTTGTTGAAGTGAGGTTTTCCCGTTTGAGAAAATTGTGGATCTTATTTGAGTTGCTATATTCTGTTTGTATGTTGGATCTGAGATGGTTGTAATTGCTAGTCCAATACGAATCTCAAATCTGAATGCTGAAATTTAATCTTAATTACTTGTTCAATATGAATGGAGTCTGAGGGTGAAATAAAGAGCCTGTAAGTGACATAAAAGGACAAATGAGAGCACTAGATAATAATTCTTAATGTTTCTCTTAAAACTCAAACTTTTTATTTTATTTTTATGGCCAATTTCTCGTTTAGCTACTGTCCTTTATGAATCTTCTACTTATTGCTGAGTGCCAGTCCCAAGCCACACCTGGATATAGTGTGGCAGATTTACTTGTTCTTGCATATCTATGGATGTTATGAATTGGTGGTGTGCTTATATTTTGGTGTAAAGATTATCTGGTAAAGCTGCTGTTAACTTATTCTCTTGTGTTTTGCTGTATTCCTGCAAAATTTCTAGAATCCCGGAAGTGTCCCCCCTGCAACTTCAAGGCTTTCACCCCTTCCTCATGAACGTTTTGATCGTGGTGCAACCATAGATATTCCCCTTGATTCTGGAAAAGTAATATAAATGCTTCAAGAAGTTTGGTAATGTAGTCACATTATCTGAATGTTGCTTTCTTATTTTTGTTTCTGTTCTTTGTCTGACCCTAGGATTTAAAAGCTAAGGAGAAGGAACTCCATGCGAAAGAGGCTGAATTGAAGAGGAGGGAACAGGTGAGTGCTCTGTTATAGTGGCTGTGCACATAGTTGTTTACACACACACACACACTTCAAGAAGTTTGGTCACGCAGTCACATTATTTGAGGTTGATTTCTTATTTTTGTTCCTGTTCACACACACAGACTTAATTTCAGAAAAATCAATAGAATGTTCAGGAAAATTCCCTTAGGCCAAAGATCATCGATTTCCCTTGTGCTGTCCTTGTGTCAAACTTCTAGAATCCATGAGTTTTGCAGTCAATGAAACCTTGAGAGTTTTGCAATTTCTTTCATTTTTAAATAGCATTATCCTCGATAATAATTTAGAACCCATTTTCCTTTTGTTTTGCAGGAATTAAAACGGAAGGAAGATGCAATAGCACGTGGTATGTTTATCATATTGGTGTTTTTTTGTTGATAATGAGGCTGTGCATGGTAATATTATTTGAATATCGTGTTCTTTTTTTTGACAGCTGGAATTGTAATAGAGGACAAGAACTGGCCACCATTTTTTCCGATTATCCATCATGACATAGGAAATGAAATACCAATCCACCTACAGAAGATTCAATATGTTGCATTCACAACATTTTTGGGTATGTTTTAAATTCTACAACTTGGAAATTCTGTTTGATGGCCAATTGTCATTTTTATTGTTTGCTGTCCTTGATAGTCAATTTTGTTAGGTTGTTCTTCAAGTTTCAGTCCTGTTAGCGAGAACCTGGAGACAAGATTTTCTAAGTGGTGCATTTTCATCTCTAAGATGGATGATGCATCTTAATTGCCAGTTTTTCGTTTTGTTTAGGTCATTCTGTGAGTGATCATGTTGCTCAAATTGTGTAAAACAGTTCTTTTTAGTTGGGTATAGGTGGATCAATTTGAGAAATGTTTTCACACAAACAAGTATCAGCTGTGTGGTAACCTAATATCATGTAATTGCAGGTTTATTTGTGTGTCTTTCGTGGAATATTGTAGCTGTTACCACGGCCTGGATCAAAGGGGAAGGTTGGTGCAAATCCACTCAACATATATAGTGCATGGTCACATTACCTGTTTGTCTAAACTCGTTTTCTTTTCTAGGTCCAACAATTTGGTTTCTTGCTATCATCTACTTCATATCGGGGGTTCCTGGAGGCTATGTTATGTGGTATCGCCCTCTTTATCGTGCAATGAGGTATTATTCTGTGGTTGTTCATTGCTGAAATTCAATTTCTTGTCATGACATGAAATATTGACGGGGCCTGTGAAATTTATTCTATAACTATATCTATACTTGTATATCATGTGTTTCCTATTCTGGCTCTTTCTTTTTGAAATGTTTCTGGATGCTGATGTTATTTAAATATGATTATATAAAAGCTTAATTCGTGTGTTTTCAGAAATCAGAGATGACCTTATGGATAGTGTGGAAACCTGATCTTTCACATTCAATAATAATGATGATTACCTAGACATGGTTGATGAAATTTCATATGTGATTTGAATTGAATATTTGAAGATCTGAAGTATCATCTTGTAAAAGAATATATATACTTTTTTGAAATTGTGGGAAGAATGTGATGTTGTTCGCTGGCATGACCTAAACTTATGAAGGAGGTCCAACCAATTAGAGGGGGAGAGGAGGGGCGGGGGGCTGGAAAGTGGGGGGGGGAAATGCAATGCTGTGTAGGAGGGATCATGTGTGATTTATCTTCTATCAGGTGGCATACTAGCATTGGAGAGAATCATAATCCTGTTATGCTGGATAAGAATGATTGTTGGACAATGACGTGTTTTGAACTTTGTCCTTGGTATACAGTGGATGAATGGGTTCAAATGAGCTAGATCCTTTTTTTTTTTTTGTTTTAGCACCATTGGACAACTATGCTAATTTTTGTGCATTATTTTAGCAATAGGATAATGAAAGATACGAGGATGGGTATTAAAGTATTTTTTTCCATGCTTGAATCTCATTAGGAGAATTTGATGGTCTTACTTGTACTTGTCGTTTTTCATTTGTTCATTTTAGGCATCATGCTGTGCCTACTTTTATTTAATTTTGTGTCAACTCCTTTTGCAGGACAGACAGTGCTCTGAAGTTTGGATGGTTTTTCTTTGCTTACCTGGTAATCTCATTTATGTATTACTTTCCCTTTTGAAGATCCTCTAGAAAATCCTTCATTTGTTGTTTCCATGTTCTCCATGCAGTTCCACATTGGCTTTTGCATCTTTGCTGCTGTTGCCCCACCAATTGTTTTCAAGGGGAAATCTCTTGCGTAAGTTTCTTAAAGATGTTGCATTGAAGATAGTTCTTTTGCTAGATAATCAAATACGTCATAGCTAATTTTTGTCTGATCTTTTGTGGACAGAGGTATTTTGCCTGCTATTGATCTCATGGGCAACCATGCTTTAGTTGGGGTAAGTTTTCAGCTTCTGTTGCTCTTTTCACTTGCACTCCATTATGAAGTATGTTCTCACTCATTCTGAGCATAATGGGAGAAATACATTTAGATATTTATTCTGAATTGTTATTACGTAGTTTTCCAAGCAAGTCTCACTCTAATAACATTACAATTTTTGTTTTCAGATATTCTACTTTATTGGATTTGGATTCTTCTGCGTTGAATCACTCCTCAGTGTCTGGGTTATTCAGGTTAAGTAAATCCTTTTATGTCTTGTGCATGCAACCCTGCTTACTGTTTCATTATGGTTTTGCTCAAGATTCTTTGTTTGCTGGTCCTGATTTGCAGCAAGTCTACATGTATTTCCGAGGAAGTGGAAAAGCTGCAGAGATTAAGCGCGAGGCCGCAACAAGGACCATGATGGCTGCCCTATGACATTGCTCCACTGAACTAAAAGACTTCTCTTGCTGCCCAATTTTTCCCTCATACATAACGCATCTTGCTTCATTATTAACCTCGTTCATGTGTTCATCTTTAAAAACAATTCCCAAACAAAAAAACTCGACAGATTAGAACATTGAATAGGATTGACTTTTTGAGTATTGTGTTCATCCGAGCCTGCCGGCATAGACATTGTTTCTCACTATGTTTCTATAGAATGACTGGCAGGCATTGTATGTGAATTTGTTTTGCTCTTCTAGTGATTCTAAAGAGAGGCAGATGCCGAGACCACAAACAGGATGGGTTCCATTCACCACCAAGGCATCCGTTGTTAACTACCAACAGCTCCAATGACAAGAATTGCAGGTTAGGGAACGGAATTGAAGATGGGAATTCCCAATAAAAATTATTTCTGTTCAAATTCATAGTTAGACACCTCAACGATTCACAAGTATAGAGGGAATGTGGGAAGTTAATGCAAGGCTATGCATCATCAAATGTAAAATCAAGGTCGAGCTCTACAACTTCATTTTGCATGGCGTAACACCGCCATGTAAAAGGCCGATAACTATCATACCAACGAAGCTGAAAATACTGCGTCTTTCTTCTACCACGATGAGCCAAGAACTGGTCCACATAATTGGCCAAATCGCTTTCACATCCTTCTGATCTATCCCTGCCAACAAAGTTCGGTAGCAAATCGAATTTCATGAACGGTGTGGTTAGGCATAGTTGTCTTCATTTTTTTTATGAACGGTATAGCGCAAAGAGTATAAAAGTGGTGTGACATGATGACAAAAAATTTGTGTTCTGCATAGCATGTTTTGAGTTCGAGTTAGAATGTGCATCCTTTATAAAAATCTTGTATAGCCAGAGTTTTACTTGTTTACCTAGACCCACAAAGTATGTTTTCGGGAGATAGATTTTTTCGCATAAAAAAAAAGGTATAGCCCAAAGAGGTCTGAAGTTGGAAGCGCAGAAAATATAAAAATAACAAGCAAGTTCTTTGGAAGCTCAGTAAATCTATCTTCATGCATTGTATTCTTAGAGAAAGTTGGTAAACTAGTCGCTGCTTCCACTGCCTTTAATATACCTTACACAGTAAAGATTTAAGAAAACTGCTTTTGGTTAGTGTTCCAGGACAACAAAATGACAGACACGGATGGGATAAAAACAGTTCAGCACGTGGGGTCTTGTTCCCTTCCTTTGCACCGGTTCAAGCCCCACTTGAATCCCTACAGTGTTTTATTTGTCAACTAGACTTACAGGATGTATAATAGATATGAGAATTAGTTGTGGTGAGTATAAGCTATCCAAACATCCGGTTATATATAAAAAAAAAGTTCAGCAGGAAAAACAGAGACATAAACATTAACGTTATGAATACCTGTCTTTGATTACGATTCCAGGACATCAAAATGACAGACATGGAAGGGATAAAAACAGTTCAGCGGGAAGAACAGAGACATAAACATTAACGTTATGAAGACCTATCTTTGCATACGATTCAAAAACCAGAGATGTGATTCACACACACGAAACCGGATTAAAGTTGGGTCATGAAATTATCGAAACAGTAAGAAATGCTATTTAAAAAAAACACTAATATTTGGTGCATTAATTAAGATATGATGTTTTCTTCCCCTAAGATCTTTGAATGGAAGGAGGGCGTACCTAGCTAGAACGATGATGGACAGGAAAATGCACGAAGGGATTATGGGCATGCAGGCAGCCGAAATAGCAGCTTGCCAGAAATAGGCAAAATATTAATTTTGTTCCAACTCATAATCCATAATTAGAAAGGTAATCGTATTCATAATCCATAACCATGTTGTGAAGCACAAATCAAAAATCTACATAAATATTAACACCAAAAGTAATTAAGAATGTAAAAAATATTTTAAAATAATAAAATTACATAAAGTCTACAAAGTTATAATTCAATTTATACTTGGTTATTTTCCCTAAGCCAAGTTAGAGTCCCTTAAATAAGATAATTTGTAAAACCTTTATCAATCCTTTTGATAAATCTTGCTTATCCAGAAAAGAGTTTTTGAAAGAATAGTTAATCACATCCATGGTTGTACCTGCATGGATATTCTCAGAGCAACTTGGATTTGTACCCACGTGTTTGAATTGGCAAAATTTACAAATTTTCCAAACCCAGCCCAGAAATCGACTGAAACCTAATAATTGCCACCCCCATTCGCTCTGGCCAACTAAGGCTACCTGAGTGGTCACCATTCTTGCTGGCCTTAACAATGACATTCTTGTTTACAGTCTGTGGCTCCCTCGCGTGTACAGTTCATATTAAGATTGTCAATTTTATTTTGATTTTTTAATTGAACTAGAATGTTTCAGTTTTAAAGTGTTTTGATATATTATTTCGGATTGTACTAAGTATATGTATTAATTTAAAAAAAATAAGTTCAAATTCAAAAATAAAATTAATCAGAATTGTGCAATTTAATATAAAAAACACAATAAAATGATTTTTTTGAATAAAATTATGAACATGTATAATATTACGAGAATGTCATTATCAATCTCGCAAGGTCATTACATTCTCTGATTGCTCTGAAATTTTAATATAATATTTATAAATATGTCAAGGACTCCTGGTAAAATTTCATCTCAATCTAACGGTCGGATTAAAAGATATGATTGATATTGTAAAATTATTCATTATTTAAAAAAAATAGTATTTAGCCAAACGAAACAAGCGGAACGAAACCAGAACGTTTCGGCCAGTATTTGGCCGAAAAATATAAAATGGGCCGAAATTTAAATTGGGTAAAAACAACACCGTTTTATCTTGTTTTTTAACTGTACAAAATGATTCGGCACTGACAACCTGGTTCAGATCCTACCTCCATCACCTTCCTTGTAGCTGCAAACCCAACCGTATTCGACGTGTGGAACTAACCCAGAAAAGATCTCCTTCAACGCGATGGGCAGTAGACCACCACCACCACAACCGCCATTAATGGATGGCTACACAACGAACAACTCTTCCCACTCATAAATTCGTAATCAATCACTTTTTTAATGTTAAACCCTATGTGGGTTTGTTGTTTGTATAATATTATCTTTAGATTTTAAAAAATATTTTTGTAATATATTAGCAAAATTAAACTGTCATTGAGGATTCAGGGTTTTGCTCATTAGTCAGGCCTGAGTTTGCTCTCCAAGTTATATTCGTAATACCTTCAAAATTTCCTGTGCAAGCATTGATTGTGAGAGTCAATCCAAATGCCATGCCCCACTTATTTGATCGGCTTCCTATCTGTTTGGCTAGCTAACCATTCAGCCCCCACTCCCTCCTCCTTTACTTGATATACTTGCGCAAGCTTTTGGCAATCCATAGGTGCTGAATTCTGGCCACCCTGATGGCTGACAAATCACCTATTTTGCTAGATGAGGATGCGCATAAATCATAACCAGTGATTCGATTTTCACATTACTAAACATTATACAGAAATGAGCAAGCATAGGCAATTTTGATTCCATCAAGATCAGGCTGATAATATAAGTTTCCGAACATTTCATAAAGCCCTTTGCTTTGGGCTTTACGTTCGTTCTTTCAGTGGGCTAAAAGCTGTGGAGATTAGAGTAAGAGGATTATCTTACTGAACCAAAGGAAGAAGACGATGCAGAGAGAAAGAGAAAGAGAGGGAAAATATTGTATTTCAAAATTTTGGTTACTATTCTTGTTGTAACAAACTATGCAGACTATCTATTTATATTAAAGGAAAGACTTGTGTGTGCATACACATACGTATGCACACTACACTCTATCATCCCCCCTCAACCTCTGGCTTGAAGAAACCAAGCATGAGGTTGCTACAATGCATATGAAATAAAGGAGAACTTAAACCCTTTGTAAGGATATCTGCAAATTGTTCCTGAGAAGACACAAACTGAACAATGAGCTGATTAGCAGCAACTCTTTCACGCACGAAATGGACATCGATCTCTATGTGCTTTGTGCGCTGGTGATTGACAGGATTGAAGGAGAGGGCAATGGCTGAGAGATTATCACAAAACAGCACAGGAGGCTGTGTGACAGGGACACCGAGAAACACCAATAATTGCTTCAGCCAATCAAGCTCAGCTGAGGTAGAAGATAAAGCCCTGTATTCAGCCTCTGTGGAAGACCTGGAGACTGTTTGCTGCTTCTTCGATGACCAAGAAATTGGGTTAGAACCCAGAAAAATCACTTGACCTGTTGTTGATCGATGATCGTTTGGGTCCCCAGCCCAATCAGCATCATTGAAGGCAGTGATGTCCAAGGATCCTTTCGTGTAGCTCATGCCATAGCTCAAAGTACCCTTAAGATATCTTAGGATTCTTTTAACAGCAGTGTAATGTTCAACCATAGGTTGCTGCATGAATTGGCATACCTGGTGAACAGAAAATGCAACATCTGGCCGAGTAAAAGTAAGGTATTGCAAGGCTCCCACAATGCTTCTATAAAGAGAAGGATTATCAAACAACACCCCATCATCTTTGAGCAATCTTTGGTAGGGAAGGCAGGGAGTTGCACACGGCTTTGCAGTCAACATGTCAGTTTTGCTGAGCAAGTCTTGAATATATTGAGATTGGGACAAAATCAAACCAGTAGAAGTAGTGCTAATCTGAACCCCCAAGAAATAATGCAAACACCCCAAATCTTTTACTTCAAATTCAGCAGTAAGAGCATGAATAACCTCCCCAATAGCAGACTGATCACAACCCGTAATGATGATATCATCAACATACACCAACAACACAACAACACCAGCAGCAAGTGATTTAACAAATAAGGATGAATCTGAATATGTATGCTTAAAACCCAACGATGGCAGAAATGAAGTAAACCTCTCATTCTAGGCACGTGGTGCCTGTTTAAGTCCATAAAGAGACTTATTAAGCTTGCACACTAACTCAGGAAATCTGTCATCAGCAAAGCCTGGAGGTTGTGCCATAAACACCTCTTCTTGTAAGACACCATGCAAAAATGCATTCTTAATGTCAAGTTGTCTCAAGGTCCAACCATAGGTGGCAACAAGAGCTAAAACAAGTCTTACAGTAGTAGGTTTAACCACGGGGCTAAATGTCTCACCATAATCAAGTCCAGGTTCTTGACTGAACCCTTGTGCCACTAACCTGGCCTTATGTCTCGCAACTGATCCATCAGAGTTTTTCTTCAGCTTAAACACCCACTTGCACCCAACCAAGTTCTTGTGAGGTGGAAGAGAAACCATTCTTGCTGTCCTTAACAATGACATTCTTGTTTACAGTCTTTGGCTCCCTCGCGTGTACAGTTCATATTAAGGTTGTCAATTTTATTTTGATTGGTATTTTGATTTTTTAATTGAACTAGAATGTTTCAGTTTTAAAGTGTTTTGATATATTATTTCAGATTGTACTATGTATATGTATTAATTTAAAAAAAAATAAGTTCAAATTTAAAAATAAAATTAATCAGAATTGTGCAATTTAATATAAAAAACACAATAAAATGATTTTTTTGAATAAAATTATGAACATATATAATATTATGAGAATGTCATCATCAATCTCGTAAGGTCATTACATTCTCTGATTTTGAAATTTTAACATAATATTTATAAATATGTCAAGAGACTCCTGGTAAAATTTCATCTCAATCTAATGGTCGGATTAAAAGATATGATTGATATTGTAAAATTATTCATTATTTTAAAAAATAATATTTAGCCAAAACGAAACAGGCGGAATGAAACCAGAACATTTCCGCAGTATTTGGCTGAAAAATATGAAATGGACCGGAATTTAAATTAAATAAAAACAATATTATTTTATCTTATTTTTTAACTGCTACGCAAATGTTTCGGAATTGACAAACTGGTTCAGATCCTACCTCCATCACCTTCCTTGTAGCTGCAAACCCAACCGTATTCGACGTGTGGAACTAACCCAGAAAAGATCTCCTTCAACGCGATGGGCAGTAGACCACCACCACAACAACCGCCATTAATGGATGGCTACACAACGAACAACCCTTCCCACTCATAAATTCGTAATCAATCACTTTTTTAATGTTAAACCCTACGTGGGTTTGTTGTTTGTATATATTATCTTTAGATTTTAAAAAATATTCTTATAATATATTAGCTCTCCAAGTTATATTCGTAAAACTTCAAAAATTTCCTGTGCAAGTATTGATTGTGAGAGTCAATCCAAATGCCATGCCCCACTTATTTGATCGGCTTCCTATCTGTTTGGCTAGCTAACCATTCAGCCCCCACTCCCTCCTCCTTTACTTGATATACTTGTGCAAGCTTTTGGCAATCCATAGGTGCTGAATTCTGGCCACCCTGATGGCTGACAAATCACCTATTTTGCTAGATGAGGATGCGCATAAATCATAACCAGTGATTCGATTTTCACATTACTAAACATTATACAGAAATGAGCAAGCATAGGCAATTTTGATTCCATTAAGATCAGGCTGATAATATAAGTTTCCGAACATTTCATAAAGCCCTTTGCTTTATCTCCAACTTGTCTCTAAATTTCCTTATCAATTCATTTCTAATTTCCTTCCAAATCTAATCAACCTTGGAGAAATTATCAACCATCAAAGCAATCGTAGAATAGTAGTCTCAGAGTTTTGAACACAATTATAATTTAATGGCCTGTTTGTTTGGTAGTATAATTGAAGATGTTTTTGAAAGTGTTTTTTGTTTAAAAATACATTAAAAATTATTTTTTTTTTTAAATAATTTTTGATATCAACATATAAAAATGATCCAAAAATCTCAAAAATAATTTAATTTAAAATAAAAAAAATCTTTTTTTTTCAAAAACATTTTAAAACATAATTTTTTTTTTTTGGATATCCTTTCGGATCGGGGGAACCACATGACCCGGAAAGCGCACTTTGTGGACCCAGGGCATGCGTAAACCTCCGGCTGTCCCAGTGCTTTTTTTTTTTATACCACCCCAGCTCAGCCATCTCAACTTTCAGCTCTGTTGTCAACCAGTTTTTTCAGTGCAACAAGGCTTGATGATGGAGAAGGAATGAAGGAAAAAGACAGTACCAGGAGATAAAAACATGCAAAAGAAAAAAATAAATGAGATAAATTACTAAATTTAGAAGTTCTGTACCAGCCAATGAGAATAACGAATGCCTAACTCAGACTGGAATTTCAAGTTTAACATGAGAAATGTCACTCAAGGCTTTCCTCTTAACTGTGGGGGCAGAATGAAGCAACAATGCCATGGAAAGGCACCAAATAAAAGGGGATATCAGAACTGCTAAAGCATTGAACTCAAACTTTTGCATTCCTGGTGAAGTCAGTGCAGGTTTGGCAGCTGCAATCCGAGAAACGGCAGATCTCGCACCCAAAACACACACAGGAAGTGCAGCCCTTGCATGTCGGCGAACGGGTGCAGCCTCTGTATACCCTCCGGCTTGCTCGTTCTTCGTCATCGTCGCATGTTATTCTGAAATACAAAAAAGAAAACATGAAACCACAACATAGTTAAATTTATACTTCAAAATTTGCATGCAATGGCAGACCACTTTTCTGGGGACCAATTTAAACTTTTAAAGACAATCTAGTTAGATTTATCAGGTTGTGCATTAGGCATACTTAATCATACATCAAGTTCATCTGATAACTGCAAGAAATTTCATGACTCATGGAGCCATTCAAAACATTGTCCAAGTGTAAGAAAGAAACTCAACAATGGGAAAAAGATGGAAAACGTGACAGCACATGAAGAAACACAGGTGCATTCGCTTCTTCACCAGGAGATACATTTAGGAAGCAATCAAATTTGGCAAGCAATACGAGAAATAATCACAACGAAATATAAAGTGACATGGTGGCAGAATATAAAAATTGAAAATGTTTCAAATTCTGCAAATGGATCTCAATAAGACCTGTTTAGAATGTAAACATGTTCCAGCAATTATCAAGCACAAATATCAGTGGTATTTCCTCAAAATTCACTCAGCACAGATATGCTATAAAAGAAGAGTAAAATTTAGAAAATAGAATTACTTAAAAATACTAATATATTCGGAGTTCTTTCTATGTCTCCTCATCAACAGCACTTCAGAATTAGAAAGTGCAACGGTGGTGGCACAAGGTAGGATGACATCTATGGCTATGTATCAAGAACTACATGATTCCATTATCATCATGAAGGATAAGCAATTTCTAAGAAGCTTCACAAATTTAAATACCCATCAAGCACAATGATCTCTGTTTTTCAATATTTTTCAACATGCTAATAAATAGTGCTTAATTCATGGAAAGCCGGAAGAAAGCTTCAAAATTTTTGCTCTTGTAGCATTTTTATAATCCAAATTTACAGAAACTTGTCAAATGCAATCATTAGAGGATAAAAATTGACAAGCAAAAACATACTTCATAACAGAGAGCAAATAAAAATGCTTCATAAAGAGAACACTTCTTGAAAAAATGTCCAGCAAAAATATAAAATGCATGAAGTCACTATTCGTTCTAATAAATCTGAAATCCTTCTATGACATACCAGAGATCATATCCTTTATTTATGATGTATTCAGCAAGAATATCTTATTTCTTTAATCATCTAAATGTCCTTTTGCTCTCTCTGATACCTCTATCTATCAATGAGGATAATTTATTTGGCCAGATATCAGCCTAATCATGCAAAGTTGAAAACCCAATCGAAGTTGGAATGAAAAAAAAGATAAAAAATCGAATCCATAGTCTCCTTTTATTCTCTAAAGCGTGTTCAACCACATGAGAAACTTTACCGGTTGAGCAACAGAGAGAGCAAGAAATAACCAATACATGTTTTAATAAAAACTGCAAAAATGACTGAATATACACGCATGAAATACATGGTCAGGATCTAGCTTTCAATGTAAAAAAGAAATAGATTTCAGAATCATGGTTCAAAATGGCTAATGAACTAAAAACTTCATGAAGATCAAAATAAAGCAAACTATCAACAGTCAGTGATTTTATTTTCATTTGATGAAATAGGAAACTTACTTGTCAAATGGCATATCAGCACATTTCCAGTTCGCAACAGCCAAAGCATCATGGTGAATCCGACACTCCTCTTTGGTCCGTAATCGGAACCTGCGTTCCTTATTACATTTACTACAGCGAACAAACTCATCACGATGAAAAACTCGTCCATTATTTGACCTGTGGGATCCATTGCCATTTTTTGAGGCCTGATTGTAGTATTTGAGCAACACAGTCTTTGACAATGGAACCTTCTCCCCATTAACTATGACCCAGACATTATTCTTCCATTTTCTAGCTGTCTCTCTTCCAGAGTGCTTCTCAAATGCAGCAGGAGTCATCGTATCTGCTATCAACCATTCAAACATTTAAGGAATGAGTTGATGTTTACAGAAAATTAAACAATCAAAAAATATAAACAAATATTAAAATAAAGGGAGAAAAAAAAAAAGAAATATACTTCAATAAAAATAGCTATGATCACATGCAGAAAACAAATGAAAGCTCCACAAATTATGGTCACATAGAAAAAGATATTACAAGGGAAGCATCCTTGGAATGCAATACATTTTAACTTTCAGGAGCACCAACCGCCATATTTTCAGAATTGTTGGGAGTTATCAAGTGACTGAGAAATTAGATATAAGCCTAACAGGACTACTGTGCCAGACAATATGCCACCTTCTGCAGGAGACATAGAATGACCAATTGAGCACAGAGGACCAGTTGCATAATCTCGGCTCTAAAAGTTACCAGGTTAGTCCAGCGGAAGGCAGTTTCACTTGTGAGTATTGCAGATATACAGTATGACAGTTTTCTCCTTTCAGTGAATGGAGCACAAGAGCTATTCTGACGAGCAGAATGCATTCCCTTTCCTATGAACCTAACTCTTTTAAAGGGTGAAAACCGCCCTTCCTGCAATCAAAATAACTTTTACTATCAAGACCTTGCAAGTCTCCGGTCCTCAACCGATGTTGAAACCTCCATTTTTACCATCCCAAGGCCTTCATTTTCCTAGATGATATCAATTTTTGAATCAACTCTGAGGAGTTAAAGGCACACTGTGGAAAGTAAAATATACAGCGGTGTCAAAGAAGATAGATCTTGAGTTGTCAGAAGATATATCCGAACTTAACATTACGTAGCCAGAAGCACATGCACACAGACGTTGTCCAAGCTTAAGCATCGGTGTGCATGATAGCCATTTAGAAGTCAACTTCCAAGATCGATCCCAACCAGCAACCATCCTTGCACAAAACGACGGATTTTTTCATAGAGTCAACCTTGAATTTGAACATGATCTAAAGCAACAGCAGCTAGGGTAGAGAGCTCCAAGGATAGAGCAGCCAGAGGGAGTACTACAAAATATATATAAGAGTGTGATGTGATGCTACACAAAGGCTTACTCTGTCCAACAGGAAGAACAGAACTCTGGCATCAAAAACCAAATCTTAGAACATCAAAGTCAACCATTGTAATCAAAACAACAAAAGCAATGCAGCTCCATCATAAAGAAGACCTCTCAAAGACAACTTTTTGAATCAAAATACAAGCTTTAGTCCAATCTGAACCAGAAAACATCAGGTTGAAAAAGTCCACAGACAAAACTGCATTATCTTGTTGAGCAATGGCATGCACAGCCCACTCTCTCAGACAAATCAACATACACTTAGAGATTGTAATGATACCATAAAACAAAATTTAAACCATACAACTGGCTAAGATCTCTATCACTTTTGATTAGAGAAGAGACTGGTATCCATCAACGTCAAAATATAACTACATAAGACCTATTCAACACGCATAAAAATCAAACGCCATTTCATTATCACCCTCAAAAAAAGTTTTGAAACCAAGACTAAGACATGTTAAAAAAAGGGGGAGAGACCTTCATCGCAACCAGGAGTGCATTCACATGTGATTTCAAGTTCACCGTTGATAAAAACCCTAAGCCTACCAACAGCATCGCCATATCTATGGCTGGTACACCCACACGTCACCTCTATGTACTCTCCACCTCTCTTGACCCCACTCATCTCTCTCAACTCTTCTTCACTAAACAACAACACCAGCTCTCTCTCAACCCCATTAGCCATTATTGTTCCCCTTTCAAAAACTCTCCCTCTTCTCCTCCTCTCGAAAAAACAACCAAAACCCAGATGCCAAAATGAGATCTTTAAGCCAGAAACACCAAAGAAATAAAAAAAATAATAGGATTTTGAGTGAAGGGTATTGATAATAATAACAAAACCCCACAAAACCACAAGGTTCAAAAAGGCTAAAATAAGAGAGAAAGTTTCAGACTTTCTTAAGAAACACGAGTCTCCAAGAGATCTGGTGGAGGAAACGTTGAAAGTGTCATCAGATAAATAGAGATGAGCAGAGGTCGTTGTTTTGTGGTGATTTTGGACAGAGAGAGAATGAGCTAGCTAGAGGTTCGTGGGGGTGTGCGAGAGAGAGAAAGGCAATGTTAAAAATCCCTTTTTATGTGCTAGAATGAGTGCTATTTCCTATTGCTAACCTTCCTTGCTGCATGACAAGACACGAGAGAAGAAAATAAATATATATAGAGAGAGAGAGAGATACGAGAGCTAGAGAGAGATTATGGGTCAGCCAGGGGATTGTGGGGTTTATTGGGGCATGGGAAGAACTAAGCGAGTAAACGAGGTTTATTTACCAGGCATGTGAAGTGACTGCCTCGAATTATTACAGTAGAGTTTGATTTTTAAAGTATTTTTTAAATAAATATATTAAAATAATATTTTTTAATTTTAAAAATTAATTTTGATATTAACATATTAAAATAATATAAAAATACTAAGAAATAATTTTAAAAAAAAATTAATTTTTTTAAAAAATTTACTCCAAAACATGCTTGGATAGGATTCAATTTATGTTGAAAAGGTTAGCCCTTTATTGGGGTGGAGTTGTGGTTGTGCTAAGGTGTTTTTTATATATATAAATATATTCAAATAATATTTTTTATTTTTTAAATTTATTTTCATCATCATGATTCAAAAATATAAATAGTAGTAATAATAATTTATTAAAAAACACGGCTGAAACTATTGGTAGATATCGGATTGTGAGAGGTTGGGGAAGTTGGGGAGTTGTGTTAACCTACCCTAAAATGGTAAATGGAATGGGTGAAGGTGATCACGTTAACAAAACAATTTTGTGCCATGTGGTTGAGCAAAATCTTGCAACTTTTCAAGCCTAGGTTAGGTTGGAGTTATTCGAATAGTCAAAGAAGCTGTGTGAGGTCTCTGATTTTTAGAATTACCTATGATTTATCATATTCAATGAAAAGATATACGAGATTTTTATTTTTATTTTTATTGTTATGAAAAGGCTAGCTTAAACCTTGATTTAATGTTTAAGCTATACTCCCATCCAAAAAAGATATATACAAAGAAAATAAAGAAAAAACAGATTATTATTATTATTATTACATGATGACAAATATGGAGATGATGTGGCCATGTAAGCAATGGATCAAGAACAAAAAAAAAACAATATAGTAGTTATTAGTTTCTGGGTTTGACAATGTTGGCCATGACGGCTAGTTATTCATTCATGTACTCCATAGGTTTAAAAACGGCGGCGAGTTCACGAAATGTCTTACGTGGTGGAGGTTTTAAAGACGATGGTGAGTTCATGATTGCAAGACCACCTACAACCTCCTTGATGGCCGCCGGAATTAGATGATTGATTTATTTTGCCATCACCAAAAGGAAACCTACATTGCTACAATGACCTCAAATTAATCGTGGATAATCGAGGAAGAGGATTAATTGTTTTGATTTGTGGAGAATAATAACTTCAATTGAATTCCAAGACCAAGTAGAGAGTTTATCCAAGTTAAGGTTTTATCAAACAAGGGTTCTAAGAGATTTATTTTCCTATAGATTTATCAGTTTAGATATGGATTATCTATTTATAATTTTATCTTCAATAAAATTATTTTTGAATTTAGAAATTGGTGCAATTATTCCCTTTAAGAAGAAGAAAAAACAATAATAAAAAAAGACGAATTCACTTATTATACAAGTCAATAAATCAAGGATAAGGAAAAATTCGATATATAGCTAGTGGATGATTTAAAATTTGGTGTCTATTAAACAATTAAGTTAATAAGAAAATAATTAAATACGCCTACTCTACTAAATTTAAATCTAATGGTCCAAGAGCTATCGTTATTAGCCTATTATATATATATATAAAAAAACAACTAAACCTAATAATAATATGTTTAAAATTTTTAAACCACTACAATTTCTTTATTTATAATAATAAAATAAAATAAGACCAAGAAATATAATTATAATACTTAAACGAGTCAACTAGAAACCCGATTAACTTTAAATCTAAGTCAACACAAATTAAAAAAAATAAAATAATTTGGCTTTATATGATCAACTGCGTAAAACCCAATTAAAACTATTAGTATTTTTTTAGAAAAAAAATATTCAGATCAATATTATTTAAAAAAACAATCCAAGTTAATATAGGTTAGTTTTTTAACACGCCTAATGTTATTCCGAGTCAACAAAAACAGGTTAATATTTAAAAAAAAAAAAAAAAGTAATTGCTGCTGCACGAGAACTTATACGCTACAATACATTGTACGGAGAACTAGCTCTCCACTGATTAAACTTGTAAGAGATGCTGAACTCTATTTCAATTTTTAATTAGTTAAGGAATATAATAAATAGTTTTAAAAGCACTTGCTTTATATCAATGTTAGCCATCCTGTCGTCCTAATTACGACAAGAAACCATAATTTTTGTAGCCTGCAAATGACAATAATCATATAATTATAACATGTTCAAAGTAAAACAAATATCATATATTATAATATCAAACACAAATTTAATTTGAAAACTTAATCTAAGTCAAGCTAGGAATAGAAATTTGCTAGATGGAGGAAATAAACAAGTTTAATAATAATTTGTTGTTGTTGTTATTATTATTATTATTATTGAGTTTTTATTTATTTATTTATTTATTCCGGGCTCATAGCTCATAATTGCTCGGTTGTCATCGTTGATGCCAACAAAAATGACCTCGTCATGAGCCACGTTCAGCTTGGAGATAACCAAGGATTTCATCTGTTCACCACGTCATGTTTGGAGCTTTTTTCCACTTCCTTTATTTCTTTTCCTTTCTTTTTTTGGCCATTTTCGTGTAAAGAAAAAGTAACCTATAACGATAAAGTTGACAACCTCTCTACTACTTGTTTATCGGATGAAACCCTAAAAATTCAGTTCTATTAAGAATCTTGATATTATTTTTTAAAGTATTTTTTTATCTAAATTCACACAAAAAAACTAATTTACAACAACAACAATAATAATAATAATAATAATTCATTATAAAAACGTTTTCCAGCTACAAAAACACACCGACACTAAAAACTCCACGGAAATCTCGACCAATTATCGCCACAACTTTTAATGTACATGGCTGGATCATTCAAAGAGACCTAACACTTTTCTTTATTAAAAAAACACACCAATGATTAGCAGTCAAAGGGTGGGATGAGAATTCATGCCATCCCATGCACAAATTTGGAAAAATGAGGAAGCCCTTTTGATTACAAGCCAGGCCTCCTTTTTATGCGCCCAACTTCATCTCATCAATTAGCATGCATGGTGTTGTTTATTTCATTATAAAGTGAAATAGTGAATGATTGCAATCTCCTTCACGCATGAAAGTTGCCCCATGCTATGCATCTCGCCTCCTTGTCTTCGTTGCCGGAATTTTTTTTTATCTAGACTCGTCGGTTGTGCCAAGACAATTTCAATCGATTGCTTAATTTAGTGTTTTAATTAAGACGCATAGAATTAAAAAACAATGTTTGGTTACAAATATTAAATAAATATATTTCTGAAATAATTTTATAATCACTATTTCTGTAATGATTCTGTCTGTCTTTTTTTTTTTTTTTTTATCTTGAGACAGTAATCAAATATTGTTTAGAAATATGATGGTTTTGAAAGAGAAAGAAACTGCACCTAAATTTTGTGTGTTTTTTTAGAGAGTATACCAATTTTATGTAATAGTTTATTTAGTTTACGTGTGCTTCTAGGGATATTATGGTTTAATTGTAATAGGAAAGGGACTTGATTACATTGTTTTGGTTGAAATTGAACCATACATCTTAATTTGTGCTGGTTTTAATTTAATTTAATTTATTACTACCTAAACAAAGTCACTAACTCCAAGTCTTTTGAGTATATGAGACTATTTTCTCTGAAATGCAAGAACAAGATCGCTGCCAGAAATGAGTTTGCTTTTCTGTGCCCACTAACCAGGATTGTCTACTGTCATATATGATCTTACTTTAACCTACAAAAGCTTGCAAAATGTGATCACCAGTAAGAATAATATAAATCATATTTTAGAATTTTATTTAATAATTTTTATTTTTAGGTGAGATGGTTCCTTAATATGGTATCAGAGTCTTGTTTACCCAGCGATCACGAGTTCAAATCTCATCATCCCTATTCTATTTGATAAAAATCAAGCACAAGATAATATGAGTCCGTGTAAGTTTCAAGCCCAACAGACTTTCATTTGAATAACTATATTAAAAAATAATACAAATTATATTCTGAAACATCAATTAACAATTTAAATTTTTAAATAAAATAATTTATTTTCTTGTATGATGACAAGCTGGTTTTGCCAGGAGACACCAGGACAAATGAGGAGGCTCCTGGATGGATAGAAGATCTCATACTTCTGTCTAGCCTTTCTGCTATTATTGCCATCGGTCAGAAAACAAGAATCTTGTTGCCCTGCTTCTTACAGTGTGCTAGGCAGCAGCCCTCGAACAAAATGAAGCCATGAACACAAGAAAACCCTGTGCCTGATGCTCATGTCTGAAGAATGGCATCTAAGATATCATTTAATGACACCGTCTCATCTACTGATAAGACCACTGTGATTTACGACAATGTTTGCGTTAAATCTAACCGTCCATTCTAGACATAGAGAATAATCACTTTTGCTACGCTCAAAATGCATCAGTCCCATTACAAGAACATTTGCATGCCAACATGTCGCAACCAAATTGGCATGTCAAGAAAAAAGTTGGTTTTCAATGGCAAGAATTCCTCGATGATTCAGCCTGCGTCTCATCATTACTACTTTTCCTGTGTTTATTCAATGAACCATGAGAGTCCATGGCAGCCGATGGATCATCGGTTGTGAATTACCAGCCTGCGCTTCAATCGAAATACTAAAATTAAATTTGTAGTGATCTATTGTAATATATACGAACGATTTAGATGTTATTGTACATATTGAATAGGTGTGCACCGGTTCTATACATTGCCGTGACCAAACTTTTATTTTTATAAGAAATTAATATATTCAGGTACTGTAAGTGCGTTTTAAAACAAATTTAAAAAGATTGCAATTAATCATAATAAGCTGACAAAAACATTTGTTTTCAAAAACAAACAAGCAATGTAGCTCAATTCTCAATTCATTAAATACAAAATAATAAAAATTAGTAAAAACAAGACCTAAAAAAATTAGCATACATCAACTCGAGATAATATGACAAATATATATTCTTGGTAATCATGAACGAACCAACTTCAGATTATTCTGTTAAACTTGTATCACATGTCATGATATTGAAATAATTTAATAAAAAAATACAAAGCTAATTTTAAAAAAAACAAAACATTAAACGTTGAAAGAAGAAATAATAATAATAATATCAACTTTTGATAACATTTCAAATCAATGATTCAAGTTATTCTATTAGAATCACTATATTTAAAACAAATTATAAAACTTATTTTTCAATCAATCAACTATTAAAGAATAAAACTGAAAAATAAATTTTAATTATATGAAAAGATACAAAATAAATAAAAATATATCAATTAAAATACTAGAGCTCATGCAAAATGAATTTTATTTTTTATTAAAGGGTTAAATTAAAAAGAAAAATTATTTTAACAAAAGATAAAACAAAACGATAAAAAATTAGAAGAATAAGAATTAAAATTGAAAAAAATATTTTTTTTATTAAAAATAAACAAATACAAAGAATAAAAATACAAGATGTCACGTTACATCGCTTTTCTAGGACAACCTCGTTTTCCCTCTCTTCCAGTGCATTTACTTCTCTTGCACCCATTTACTTTTCTTTAATAGTATGGATACATATTAAAATATCAAAGTAATTACAAGTCAACTTGATTATAATAATAATAATAAAAAAAAAGCAAATTACAAAATTACCCATTTACATCCCCTTTTTTTTCAAGTTACTTTTATCATTTTATTATCCTTAGAAAAATATAAAGACAAAAGGCTTATGTATGTCAGGTGACTAATTGTTTTATCTAAGGGTAAATAAATTTTTTATTATATTAAAAAATTTAGAAAGATTTTGTTTTTATACCGAATTAATATGATAATAACTAAAAAATCAAGAAAAAATAACATAACACCGTCAATAAAATGCACTTAAGTTTTATATATATATATATAATGGTAAAATCGTTATGTGATTATTTCAATCTATAGTGAACTATGTTTGGTGCATAGTAAAAAAACAGATTTCTTTTATTTATTTATTTCAATGTTTAAATATTATTTTTCCATCCTTGACAATTATTTCCGTAATAATCTTAATTTCTTTATATTAAAATAAATTTTTATATACTGAACCCAAGTACAGCGAGATTTATAATAATCTTAACTCTCGCTGGCTACTTTGAATCTTGAACCCCGTTAGCACTGTGAAGACCACAGGAAAAGCTTGCTTGTGAGTGATTATTGCATGAAGTCAATGTTTATAAAAAAAAATATATTAGAATATTTTTTTTTTAAATAGCACGTGAAAATATCAAAAAATACTATAAATTTTTAATTTAAGATAAAAAATATAAATATATTTTTTTAATATTTTTGAAAATCAGTCAGTAACTTGTATTTAACATGGCAATTCCATCCAATCGTCCGGATGTTAGGTGTTATTTGATATCGATTGAATCAAATTTTTATTCTAATTGATTGAAATCAAAGTAAATAAATAAAATAAAATCTGATTCGATCTGACAAGAATCAGACTCACAGGCAGGTGAAGGGTTCAACTTGCCCCATTTGCCACGCTTTTTAAAAAAAAATTATAGAGTAATGATTTATTTAATTAATACAAAGCGTAGATTTTTATACTATATCTCACGGAGGATTTTCCTTAGCATTATATATATAGATCTTAACATTTATTTGATGATTTTAAGATAAAGATGAGTTTTGTTTATTTATTTATTTATTTAACAAATCAAATCAAGCACACGATTGAAGATGTTGGAGCACAATTGAACTCTAACTCGGCTTATTGTTATCCCTACTCTGATTGCGGAGAACATGTTGGGTTTAGCATGACAAAATATGATTTATATTGGAATTTAAAAAGCTTAAGCTATGAGTTGTTATCATTGACATCATTTTAGAAAACTATATCAATAATAATAATAATAAATTAAATAGTACACATATTTCTAACACGCCAAATATCTTTATAAAAATTTTAACGAGATGATTCTAATTATATTTTGAGAGATCATTTTATAAAATTATAATTAATTTTAAATTAACCCGAACAAAATCCATAACAAATTAAGACTATACTTGATGATCTTATAGCGGTTATGCAATAAGAATAATGTACAAACCGTGTTGGTTTTTAAACATTTTTTCATTTCATGTTTATTTTTTTAATTAAAATATGTTATAATTATTTCTTTATAAAAAAAAAACCCCGATAATTGGCTTAACATTTTGAAGCTGCGTATGACGATCACGTATGTACATCTACTGCTATGACTTTTTTGGTACTTTCCTGTATATAATTCTCATTGCTGCTCACCGACTTAACCTTCGAGTCTCCCTTTTACTAGAATCCAAGGAGGATTCCAATTTTAAAAGTTCTCAAAGCCACCAACTATGTAGAAAATTGGTAACCACGATCACTCCCCTCGAAAATATTTATTTGGGAGGCAATCCAAAAGTTTTTTTTTGAAAAAAAAATGGTTTTTTTATTTTAAATGATTTTTTTAACATTTTTAGATTTTAAATATTATTTTAATATAGTTTTAGGTAAAAATAATTTTAAAAAACAAACGTGAACAATTCTGAGCACGCGAGTCACCTCTGTCCTTTTCTTATCTGCCTAACACACGCCCCCTATAGGCCTATAAAGAGAGCCTTAATAGTCCAAACACTTAAATGTCCAACCTCTAAAGATCACCGCAGGCATCATTGTTTTAAGTTGATTTATTTACATGTCCACATACCATGTATGGACCATGCTTTTTTTGATTAATTTTGATGTTTGGGTCGGTTAGCGTATAATTCAATTAATTTTATGTGTTTTAAAATTAATAATTATATAAATTTTTAATAATTATTATATTAGCAATTATAAAACTCGAATCAATCTGAAAACACAAGAGAAATAAACTCTTTAATTTTAAGCTCGCCACCTACTACTATTTGATTGATTGAGAGTGTAGTTTAAGTTATTTTTGAAAGTATTTTTTGTTTAAAAATACATCAAAATGATATTTTTTTATCTTTTAAAAAATATTTTTGTCATCAACGCATAAAAATATCTAAAAACACCTAAATTTTTTAATTTATAATAAAAAATAAAAATAAAATATTTTTAATTTTTTAAAAAAACATTTATAGTGGACCATGCTTTTGTTGTTACCTGACTAGCCATAGCTAGCCCAGAACCAAATATATATATATATACGCGGCTAGCGTCATGGAGCAAATCATGATGACCACCAGGTGAAGCCTAACAGGTACACACGAGCTCTAAGAAAAATATCATGATGACCACCAGGTGAAGCCTAACAGGTACACACGAGCTCTAAGAAAAATATCATGATGACCACCAGGTGAAGCCTAACAGGTACACACGAGCTCTAAGAAAAATGGGAAGCGCATAGAATATCGTGTGCTGCAAAATATTGGCCGGTGACAGACTCTGGACGTACAGGACAGCCTGGTTCAGCCTTCAGGATTTCTGGATTATGACGACCAATGTGTATGCGAATCACTGACTCTGTCCATAATTGTTAATATATTTATGTTAAAAATACTATTAACTAAACTTACAAACAAGAGATGTCACTGTCAGAAAGTACCAAGGAAGTCGTGAAGCTCAATCAAACCTCACCATGTCGTACGTAAATGGAAAAAAAAAACACAATGGACTGTAATAAGATACGAGACCTAGGTGTGGCTATAGCTTTGCTAAAAAGTGCACAAACAAATTCGTCTGTTTTAATTTTACTTTTTTTTGCAGCGATCATCGCCGCTAATTGTCATTATCATAATCAACCTTTTCCCTTTTTATTTTTATTTTGGTTTTCTCAGAGTTCCATATTTGATTATGCTCTCTTTTTGTTATTAACAAATATCTTGATTTAAAAATATTTTTGAAAAAAATAATTTTTTTATTTTATTTTTTATATTAAATTAATTTTTTTAATGTTTTTAGATTATTTTCATGTGTTGATATTAAAAATAATTTTTTTAAATAAAATAATTATTTTAATATATATTTTTGAATAAAAAATACTTTTAAAAACATCATTAACTAGACTTCCAAACAATCACAAGATCTTATTTGGTATTGATATGGAATTGTAGGCTGAGAGTATAAAATATATTTTAAATAATTATTTGTTATATTTTTAGTTTAATATAGTAACAATAGCCCTTGATATAGATTTTTTGGCTAGAAGCGTGATGCTTTAAATGCATAATAATACAAAATAGTCACTTAAGATTCTAATTATATTAAATTTATCCCACTTTAAATATTTATGGCACATCGTATAAACAATTATATTTATGCAAAAAATTAAATATATATATATATATATGTTTTAATATAGTTTTTTTTAGAAAATATATTATACATGAACCAGCACTAATTAAGGGAGGGATAATAATTTGCCAGCTCGCAGTTCAAGTCATTCACCCTCCATCATTGTGGAGCTGGTTGGACCTACAAGTCTTGTTTCAACCTATAAATCACATCAAGTTAGCTGAAGGTCTACCCATGATTCAAGTTTATATGAGTGGCTATTTCTTCTTCTAAAAAGAAAGGAAAAAAAGACAAAATATGTTATCTGCAAAACGCTAGAATTCTTGGAGGTTTCCGGCTTGTCGATCTTGCATCTCACGGTGGCCCTACTGTCCTAGTAATCAGTCCCACTGATTCGTCAGGTAAGGTTGGCACCTCCATATCAGGTGGCGATTATGAAAAGCAGCGTGACGGGACACTTGCTGGTGAGGATGGGGGAGGTGGGGCAGTGCAAAATGATAGTTGTAATGACTGGCCTTGATATGGCTCTTTCCACCTGTGCTCGGAAATGTAATGAGATATCCCATCAAACCTTATTTGGCAATTCAGAAAACCTATTGTTTTACTATATTTACCTTGTTCATTTGAACTGTGTTTGAAAATGTTTTATATTTTTATTAAAAAAACAGGTTGTAAACTTTGCTTGATTAATATCCGATTGATGTATCTTGTTTTATCCTAAGAATAAACTAGAAGAGTTTTTATATAGCTGATGTTTCAACCAGAACATTCTAACTCCATTTCGGTCATTCTGCTCTCTCATCAAATAGTATATTTTTTAAAAAATATTGTGTTATTTTATAATATTAATTATAATTCTCAATTCAATTGTTGAATTATATTAAAATTTTACGAGTAGTCTCTTTATATATCGTTATATCTCATGTTTAAGTTTTACAACATTTAGAGTTTAGAAAGTCCTTGCAAAATTGCCAATGACATTTTTATAATTACTTTTCAAATTTATTATCTTGTTTAGGAAGGTTATTTTTTATGTGTGTTTTTTTTTATTTCATCATTCAACAATAGATTTTATCTTCTTAAACCCTCTTCAATTTATCATTTTTGTGGTGATATCAAGTAATAATGTCGTCTTATTTCTGATTTTTCTGATCACAGGATGAGAGAGGTATATATTGGTCTGCTTGGAATAGTACATGAACAAAAACATCCATGTGCAACTATAAGTGGCCGAGGAGGAGGAGGAGGCGGCGGAGGAGGAGGGGAGGCCTTCTCTTTGATGGCATTTTCAACCCATTCTTTTCGTTACATCAACCTTGCAAATTGCAAAGTAAAGTAATCACCTTTTCTTTTCCCAATTTGAAGGATTTTGAAGGCAATTTCAAATCGCTCCTTTCGATAAATCAATGAAGCCCATCCACTGGGTCCATTTCACGTTGGCCTTTACTTCTTCGAGGAGATGATGTAGTTTTCACTGTATGTGTTGTGTTGCGGGTTAAATATAATGAGTATTTCTAGCACAACAATATATTTTTTTAATAGTTTTTTTTTAATTATGAATATTAGACCATATTGTTTTAAGATATTGATAAAACAACATATTGTATAGAACCTTTTTTTTTCAAATATTGAGATAGTAAAATATTTGATTTACTCGAGTTACGAAACTATAATAATCTCATAGAAAATAAATCATGAACATCTATTTCTATTCAATTT
Organism: Salix arbutifolia; assembly: GCA_025169955.1. Taxonomy (NCBI): domain Eukaryota; kingdom Viridiplantae; phylum Streptophyta; class Magnoliopsida; order Malpighiales; family Salicaceae; genus Salix; species Salix arbutifolia. The sequence goes on from CM045920.1 coordinate 14,997,407, forward strand.
CATATTGAAGAATAATAATAAAAAATACTCAAGCCAACCTATCAAACCCTTGACTAATCTAAATAAACTTAGACTAACATGTAAAACCCCGAGTCATGAAATCAGGATAATTTCATAAAAAATCAAATATAAAAATATAAAGTTATATTTCCAATAGATCTAATGTTAAAATTGATAAAAATAATAATAATTCATGAAACTAGATAAAACTATACATAAAATAAATATAAAAAATATTATGAAACTCAATTATCAAATAATATAATATTGAAAGATAAAATTAAATAAAAATAATAAAAATCGAGTATATATTGTTTTGTTAATAACCCTAATGTATATATTTTCACTCTCGATTCAAGTGAAACAAAAACAAAACTATCCGGTCTCATTTAGTGATTATTTGCAAGTATGATTATGGTTGTTTTAAAAAGTATTTTTCATTAAAAAATATATTAAAATGATATATTTTTTTTAAATTATTTTTGTAATTGTCACATTAAAATAATCTAAAAACACCAAAAAAATTTAATTTAAAGTAAAAATGAAAAACAAATATATTTATTTTCAAAAACATTTTTGAAATGCAATATCAAACACCTCTTAGTGTATATTTGCTTTTATGGTTGCTGTTTGAAAAGGTAACTTTTGAAAAATCTATAAATTATAGTTTTTTTAATCTAAGATTTTTCAGAGAGTTTTTAGTATAATTCATGTAAAAAAATAGCTTGTTTTATTAACCAAATAATTTAAAAATTGTGATTGAAACAAAACGTATACTGCACCATGAAAACAAACAGAGCCTTTGATAACTCAAGTTAATCAATCTATATATATATATATATATATATATATATCATTTTTTATTAATGATTATGTAAAATATATTTATTTCTCATAAATGTTATTAGGTAAAAAGATGGGTTTTTTTAACATAGAAAAGACATTATTTTAACTCAAAAACACCATAAATTTCATGACTAAAAAAAGGGTATCCAAGACATTCATCAAGATAGCTTTCCTTAGCATTGGAGAAGATAACTTTTTGAAGAGACACGTAACCAATTCTATATTCTAACCACCAACAAACCTCGTTGCATAAATATTTTTCAATTTTGCACTTCATCGCCTGGCTCGTATTGGCATCTTAAATTAATAAATGATCAGCTCAAATTCCAGAGTGTAGATAATGATATAAATTATATTATGGGACCTTATCTATCAGTTTAAATTTTTAGATGAGATGATTCTTTAACATGGTATCAAAACCTTGTTGACCCAGCGGTCACGAGTTCAAATCTCACCACCCCATTTTATTTGATAAAAATCAAGCACGAGAAAAAGTGGGTTTGTGTGCAAATTTCAAGCTCAAAGGGCTTTCATTTGAGAAAGTGTGTTAGAGAATGATATAAATCATATTATGGTACCTCAACTATCAGCTTAAACTTTTAGGTGAAATAATTTCTTAATATAGAGGAACCCATGGATGCAACTCGCTTTGTTTTGCTACGCACGAACATACTCAAGATTAGGACATTCACTAAAGATAAGTATCTTATTATATTTGATATGTGAGTCTTTGATAGTGTGATTGAAGTTGTTTTTAAAAATATTTTTATTAAAAAATATATCAAATGATTTTTTTATTTTTTTAAAAATTATTTTTGACATAAATACATGAAAATAATCAAAAAACACTAAATGTTTTTGATTTAAAATAAAAATTAAAAAAAATTTCAAATATTTTTAAAACGCAGTTAAAAACCAATGAATATCCATGCTGTCATGCCCATCCAACACTGTTTCCCCAAAAGTGCCCTACACTTTCTTGATTGTGAATCTTGACCTAACCTAACTGCTATCAATATAATGAAGAGAAGAAGAAGATCACTCAAATGGCCCACAAAACAAAAACTTGTGACCCCATTTTGACGATTCAGAACAAAAAGGCTACAGCGTACGTGAGCTGCAGAATCAAAGTTATGTGGCTCCTGGTTGATGGGCCCTGCAGCAGTTTATATTATGGGAAACTTAGATTTAGTCCCTAACTTAATGTTCCATTATCAATCAAGTCCAGATTCTTTTGATTTTATCAGTCTAGTTCATCCTTTTGAAGCGTTAAGAAAATAGTTCTCGGTTTATTACAGAAGACAACTGTAACACTAAATCAACACGAGAGGAACGTTTTAAGCATCGAAATGTTTTCAAGTCTTTTTAATCAATATTAGATATAAAAGCTCATTTTTATTATTTAAATATAAATTAAAGCTTTAGACAAAAACACTTGGGAGCACACATGCAAATCGCATACAATCAACATAAAACCTTTTAATTACCACTAAAAGTATACGGATTGAGAAGTGATGCTGTCTAATGCTTATAATATTTATTAGAATTAAATGTATAAAATTAAAAAAAATTGAGACTCAGTTGATAACAAGACATTATATAATTACTTAAATTGACATTTCGCTTTGGATTTATGGGGTACACGTTACCAACATACTTATGGTACTATATATCAAAACATGCTGCCCACGGTGCAAAAAATACAACGGTAACTACTACCGACAGAACAGGGTTCCTAAACTGAAGAGAAACAGAACAGAAGATGGTTCAGAGTTTGAAGTTAAGGGGTTTTTTTGGGAATGATTTTTGAAAATAATATTTTTTTAATTATTTTTTAATGTTTTTAAATCATTTTATTATGTTAATATTAAAAAAAAATTAAATTTAAAAAAATATATATATTTTAAAACATTTATAAACAAAAAATATTCTTAAAATTAATCTCAACAACGCTACCGTGTGTTCCCGACGGTGCTGTGTAAGATTTTGAGATTAATGTCAACACATCCCTTGCTTGCACAGTAGCGTAGGTTGTCAGAGTGTGGTTGGAAATATAATTGAAATTAAAGCTTAAAAAATTTAAAAAACAAGAAAAAATAGTTTTTGCAGTGAGATTTGTGCATGGTTAGCTTTAATCTCAATTTTATTACATTTCAAATACATTTACTGTTTTGTTTTTGGTTTATAACTGCGTTTTAGTGCATTTGATTTGAAAAAATCAGATTAATAATTTTTAGCATGTTTATGATGATTTTAGGCTGTGTTTGTTTTCTGGAAAGTGGTTTCCGGGAAATCACATTCCAAACTTTTCTGTGTTTGTTTGCCATTAGAAAAGTTGGTCAACGTAAAACACTTTTCAGTCAAAGAAAAATTTGGCTTGGTTTTCAGGAAAGTGTTTTCCGGAAAATTTGGGCGGAAAACACTTTCCGGAAGTTGTGAAAAATTTAGAAATGTTATTATTTGCTGATTATATCAAATTTGATCCTCAAACTTTTGATTGCTATATATAATTTGTTTTGAATATTTATTTTTCAATTCCATCTCTTAAAATTTAATTTTTATATTAATTTTGGTCCTTATTTTTATAATTGCTATTTTCTTTTTTCTTATCATTTTTTTATTGAAATTTTTTATCTATCAAATTTGGTCCTCATTTTTTTTTATTGTTACTTATTTTATTTGAAATAATTTATGAAATGTTAATTATTATTATTTTAATTTATTCACCTTTCATTTTTTTTAATTTTTTAGATTTGATCTCTATTATTTTGATTATTATTTATTTTATTTGAGATAATTTATGAAATTATATTTTTTTTCAATTTCATTCTCATTCAACTTTTTAATTTTTAAGATTTGTTCCTCATTATTTTAATAAACTTGAGAAAAATAAAACATTAATAAGTTATTTTTCCAGCTCATTTTTTATGACATAACCAAACACTGGAAATTGTTTTCCAACTTATTTTTCATTACACTACCAAACATCGGAATTCACTTTCCCCGGAATTCACTTTCCAAAAAGAAACCACTTTCCTGGAAACAAACGGAGCCTAAATGTATTGATGATAAAAATAAAATAAAATAAAATAAAATAAATTACTTTAATATATTTTCAAGTAAAAAATACTCTGCACTACACCACCAAATGTACTCTAAGATTTTTGGCAATTACAAATGTAAATTAAACAGAAAATGAGGTTTCAAGCAGAAGAAGTGGTTAAACTATAAAGACAATTGATTGACTTTGCGGCTCATTGTACGTCGAGGGATTTAGTAACAAATGTTTAACTTGATACAAAGGTTATTTATGTGGTGATAGAAGTTGAATCAATTAATTTGTTTTAAAATATAGTTTGATATAATAAAGAGATCAATATTTACAAGAAACCAAAACAAAAAAAGAGATTAATATTATTTTTCAAAAACAAGTTTCTTATGCATTTTAATTTAAAAATTTGTGAGAATATAACTTTGTATTGGTAGTTTTTTTGAAGGAAACTTTTGATCTTGAAAGACGAATATAGGTTTTATTTTTATTTTAGAATAATAAAATTATTTTTATATATTATTTTCATGAATTCAACGACGTGAAGTCGCGAACAACCTCAAGATGAATTGTTAAAAAATTTAATTAAAAATAAAAAATAATAATATATTTTTTTTCAAGAACATTTTCTAAGACAAACAGCCCAAGTATTCACCAAATAATTTAATACAAATCCAAAATCTTGATCAATTATTCTCTATTAGTGTCCTCATTGCCGCTTGACTGTCCACTCGCGCCCTCTCTTTGAAAGAATAAAAGATCAGCTGATCCTGCTCAAAGCTTCAACCTTTGAATCTCTCATTGTAAAAAAATTGCAACTTTCCCTCTCCTCTTCTCTCTCTTAACTACAAACTCTTCTAACTTAGTAAGTGTTTCTTCTTTTATTTCCTCCTTTTGGTAGTTCTCTTGTGTTTGAAGTTTCAAAAACGTATACTCCAAGCATTTGTCCTTGTCTCCCTATACCTATCTATTTCTATTAGCTTTTTTGCGAGTGATAATTAGATCTGGAACAGTTTTAAGCAAAACCCCACTTTTTTTTATTGCATTTCTTGAATCTAACTTCTTCTTGATCATTAAAGTTTTAACTTTTAAGTTGAAAGTTAATTATTTTACTGATTGCTTTTATGAACTGTTAATACTTTTTTTATTGGAATTATTAGGTGTGTTCAGCTTTTTCTTTGTAACTGTTAGTGCCATGGAGATTTCTATTTGATTTTGCTAATTTGGAAATCTGAGTTCTTATTCTGGGAATCTTGTTGAGGTTTTGTTATTAAACATGTTGGTGCAACTTTGCTTCAAAGTCTTGATAGGTTAGATGCTGTTCATTTATCTGAAAAGGAGGCTTTGGTTCTGTTACAGAACCTCCTTGCTTCTATTTGGCTCTTTGCTGTTCAGTAGATTGGTTGAGGTTTTGCTTTAGTTGTCAGCATTTCTGGGTTTCCTCTGACAAGTTGGAGTTGGAGAACTTTCGAGTTAGAGGAGATCGATGTCTATCAAGAAGGCAGTAGTGAGCATGAGGAAGAATGGAAATTCCCACTCAGGAAGGTTGTTTGGTGATAGAAAATGGCTTATTCCATTCTTTGCAAGCTTTCTTGTGTTTCTAACCCTGTTCTCTTCGGCTACTTTTGGGGTATTTACATCTTCTTATGGGGGAGAGCAGGTTCCATTTGATGTTGTTTCATATACAAGGCCGGAGAACTCAAATGGGTATTTTGTAGAATCAGATTTAAAGAAATGGTTTAATAGAAGCAGGTATTCAGAATTGGAACCACCTAGATTAGCTTATCTCATTTCAGGGACGAAGGGTGATAGTCAAAGAATGATGAGGACTTTGCAGGCTGTGTATCATCCTAGAAATCAGTATATTTTACATTTGGATCTTGAGGCACCCCCTCGAGAAAGGTTGATGTTAGGAGTGTATGTGAAGAGTGATTCGACATTTCAAGAAGTTGGGAATGTGCGTGTAATGGCACAGTCCAACTTGGTGACCTACAAGGGGCCTACTATGATTGCCTGTACCCTTCAAGCAATTGCAATCCTGTTGAGGGAGAGCTTGGAGTGGGACTGGTTTATCAATCTCAGTGCTTCAGATTATCCTCTTGTGACACAAGATGGTTAGTACACGATTCTGCATTTTACTTGTTTCATAATTATTATTGTTGCCTTTTTCTTGTTCTGTTGTTTACCTTATTTTGTTCCATTTCCATAAGAGGATTGGTGATGTTTGAGAATGGTAATTTATCTATTGAATTAATTTGAACATATCTCCATATACGCAATGAAACTGAGCTCTGATTCTTGTATCCAGGATAGGTAAATATCAGACAAACTGTAGTAAAAGAAGTAAAATTGACGCAGTAAGTTGCCAATCCAGAACAATAATGGGTCATTCAATCTGATTCTTGCTTCAGTTCACAAATAAGTTAAATCTATTAACTTTTCCTATGTGAACATGATTTTTTTGGATCCAACCAGGTTTGCTTCATGTGGTTCACATATCATTTCCCAGATGCTGATGCCGTTCCACTTCTTTAGTTCTAATTAAAGGAAACTTCATTTTTTCTTCTTCCTTTAGGGCTAAGCTTTGAGTTATAGTTCTCAAGTAGGTTATGCACATTTTGCTTCTAAAGAAAATAATGTCTTTGTTCTAAATTGGGGAAGGCATGAAATTAGCATACTCAATCGATCACATTGTCTTTAGCGCCCTCATCTTGCACGTTAGCAGTCATGTATGTTATAGAAGATACATTTCTGTATTGCATTTGTAAGATGTTTTGGAGATTACAATTATGCCTTAAGTGTTCTTATGGGGTTCTATTTATATTGGAATACACAAAGAACAGAATTATTGACACTGAGAGTTGCACATGGAGTCTAAAGCCATTTAACAGCCTTTCAAGGGAATTTAGCCACTGTATTGTTGTGATCTGCTGGGGGCTGGCTCCCTATGTGCAGCTGCTAAGTGCTAACCCAATCTTTTGGGTTTAAGGAACCTCAAAATCTCTGCAAAAAGGAGACATGGTATCAGGGCTGATAAAACTTATTTCTATAGGGAGACTCTTCTTGAAAGTTGGGGACTGGATTCTGGGGTGAGTTACTGTCTCCTGAAGCTCTGCTGTATGTCATTCTGGAGTGAGAAATTTTGATATTTGCCTATTTTAAACATTTCTGTTGCCCCGTAACAACTGGATTTATGCTTCCACATGTTTGTCTCAACTCTAGTTATTTTTAAGGAAAAAGATCATCTCCTGTGCTCTCTTGTTCCATCGTTCAAGGTAATTCTCTTTGAAAAAAAAATTATATTCTTACAGGGGCAATACTAGGTGTTGGTTCTGCCTAAGTGTCTTCCTGCAAGGTTTAATTTGAAAACTCGTGAACTATATCAAGATGTCAGCATTTATCTTATTAGATAAAGGATGTGTTGTCTTACGCTTGGTTTTTGGTAAACAATCATGTTAAATGGTTCTCTCAACTTGCTATTCATAAGTTGCATTGGATGGATGAACTGAAATAAACAGCATTCTACCTTCAAGTCTTTTCATGCTGTTCAGCAATATGAATAAGTTCTGTAAATTGACTGCAAATTTTCACTGGAGAATTATGAAGGGTATAGGAGGATTGACCCCCCCCCCCTGAAGTTCTGGCAATTCTGTTTGTTGTAGACATGCAGATGCTTTGATGTTGTAAGTAAACTCTGATTGTATTCTGACTGCAGATTTGCTCCATGTGCTCTCAAATTTGTCTAGAAATCTTAATTTCATTGAACACACACGGCTAACTGGATGGAAAATGTAAGTGCAAAGAACACAGAACTTTGCATTACTACACTAGCAAATCTTCATCCGCTTCTATTTTCTGAAAAAGAGTTCACTTGGGGCATTTTGATCTGCCAACTTGTTGCAGGAGCTCCAGGGCAAAACCAATTGCTATTGATCCAGGCCTTTACTTATCAAAGAAATCCGACCTTTCTTTGACCTCTCAACGTCGATCACTTCCCACTTCTTTCAAGTTGTTTACCGGTATGCATGTCTATTTAAGCTTCAAGTTTTTTTTTTTTTTAATTATTTATCAACGAGATGCTGGTTGTAACTTTGTGGGATTGCATGATATTTTTGAACTCCTTTTGAACCTTATGTAGTCAGTTGATAGTCGCTAGATTATCTTTAGTGGTGGTTCTTAAGCTAGCATAAAACTCGACCAAAATCCTGGCATGATTGAGGCTGAACGCCTCCTGGTCATCTGATTCTCTTAACTCTGCATCTAGATAATTTCCTGCAATTGTTTACTCATGGCCTCTGGAAAATTGATTAGTTTCTATACAGGGACCTCGGCCTTTAATTCTTTTGTTTTAATATGAGAAAGAGAAGATAATGTGAATTTATTTTGCTTCTGGTATTCAGGTTCAGCATGGATAATGCTAACACGATCATTTCTTGAGTACTGTATAATGGGATGGGAGAACTTTCCACGAACTATCCTAATGTACTACACAAATTTCGTCTCCTCTCCTGAAGGATATTTCCACACTGTTATTTGCAACACTGAAGAATTCCAAGACACAGTCATAGGCCATGATCTCCACTACATAGCCTGGGACAGCCCTCCTAGGCAGCACCCCATCTCTTTGACAATGAAAGACTTCGATAAAATGGTTAAAAGTAATGCCCCATTTGCCCGGAAATTCGCAAGGAATGATCCTGTTTTAGACAAGATTGATAAAGAGATTTTAAACCGCACAAGCAGGTTTGCTCCTGGAGCATGGTGCATTGGCAGCTCAGACAATAAATCTGATCCATGCTCCGTTCGCGGTAGTCATTCCCTATTTCGACCAGGTCCTGGTGCTGAGAGGTTGCAAGAACTGCTCAAGTCATTGCTGTCTGAAGATTTTCGAAAAAAACAGTGTTCGTGATGACAGAAAATTTTGACACAACTCTGAAATGTACATCGGTATGTTCATAGATCATATACAACCTGTGTAGAACGGTGGAAACTCTCTCTTTTCTATTAATCAATGAAAGATCAAGGTTGAGAAAAAGAAATTGTCCTATGGAATGCTTTCTTTTAAGCCCCTATTGCTGGTATCTATGGCAAGCTATATCTTGATACAAGAAATATTCGATTCATTACATGAGCAGAGATTATGATAAATATTTGTGCTGATACATAAACAAAGCTGACACCATTCTCCAAAGGGTTGCTATCATGAGCCCTTGTGAGGTCTAATTGTGATAATTTCTAACTTTCTTGGCAAATTTTTATGTAACTTGTCTTAGTTAGGTCTTTACCATGAACCCCTAAACACTTGTGTTGCATTATCAAACACAATATATATATATATATATATATATATATATATATATATATATTATTCATTTAAAAAATATTTTAATTTTATATCTCTGTCTTTGTTTTTCAATTATATATATATATATATATATATATATATATTAAAAACGAATAGGAATGTCTCTTTTTTTCTTCTTATTTATATTCATTTTATATATTGAAAAACAACAAATTTATTTCCTTACCCGGGTGACATATTGGTCCTTTTTCATCTCTCATTCTATCCCCTTCTTCGACATTTCTTCCCTTTTCTGTGCCTTGGATAATTGCGACCAATTAAGAAAATAAAATGAAGTAGGCATAGACAAACATTACAAAATTGAAATAATCAAATAACAAGTGAGGAAGGGATAAAAATCTCTAAAAGAAAAAAAAAATGATAAAACATTTGCAAGAAAATAGCCGCTACATGGTCATGGGCAATTTTGTATGTATGTATTTTGGTTCTCCATAATGGACAACGGTAGTCGGACGAAATGCTTGGACATCACATACTATATATATATTATGTTTATATAGCCTCCAAAATATATAAACTCCTCAAACCTATCATGTCTCTTCAACCTAAAAGATATATTTTTTCAGTATAATATAAGGTTTTTTTTTCCAGAGTCTTGTACAAAAATTCATGCCATCAATATGGTAAAAATAAATTATTGTTTGATAAATGAAGAATAAATTTTAACATGTTTTTTTTTAAATGATTCTTATATATTTGTGTTTTGTTTTTTGGAATTGAATTCATATTGAATTCCCCCCATAAATAATATGATCTTCCACCATGTGGTAGAAAAGTTGCCTACCCTTTTGCCATGACTCATATTTTTCTTAAAAAAACATTTCTCAAATTTATTTATTTACTGAGTTTACAAGTTATCTCATATTATGAAATGATATAATTAGTTCTCATCAAATTAATTGATTTTCTAATATTATTATTAAACCCAATTAATCCAGTCTACATAGGTTAACTTAGGAACTCAACAAGTAATTCAGAGCTTGAATCATATCATATTTTAATTTGAATCAACCGGATCAAACTTGAGTGATTTGATAAGTTAACTTATAACTTGATCAAACTAGGGTTAGACTTGGTGGAGTCAACTTCAAGAATTAAAAAATAAAATAAAATAGTAGACCAAAATAACTGATTTAATTTTAACTTGATCAAATTTAGATGATTTGATAGGTTGGCCAATGACTTGACTAAACCCAGGTGAAATCCGATCAATCTACTCCAAAGAATTTTTATTAAAAAAAATGAATTTGTTTTGAATAACAACCTTTATTTTCTCTTATATTAGCTCCACTATTTCCAAAATTCTAGTTATATAAATCCCTGCATTGCATGGAATCTCTCTCTCTCATGCATGCATGTTACTTTTGATGATTCCAGAATCAGCGCCTGGAAACAGTTCCCATGCTTCCCCAACCTCGTTAACTACGCTCTTATGTACTAGAGAGAGACAGAGGAGTAGATGCATGGCTCTTTTTACATGACAAGCAAGGTCCTGTGAATTTAAAATTCCACAATTATACCTTGCTACAGAAAACGAAGGGGAAAGACCTTTTTGTTTTCTTCTTCTTCTTCTTGTAGCTAGTTTTATTACACACTAAGCGAGAGAGAGAGAGAGAGAGAGAGGAGAGGATCATGGCTGCGGGAGGAGGCCACAAAGGAATCGGTAATGGAAATAGAGGAAGGCCGTATGGGCTGATGCTGGTTTTAGCATTTGGGGCTGCTTTGCTTGGTGTTATGGTGCTACATAAGTTCAGAGAGAAACGCATCTTCAACCTCCTTATCAAAGAGAAGGATCGCGAGCTCATGTCCCTTCAGCTTATCTTGCAGGTCCCTCCCTCGCCCCCCCCTCTCTCTCATGCATGCGTGTTACTTAGTCTTTCTGTCCCCATGACAACTAATTAAGAAGTTTAAGCACGCTTTCATGGCTTTTTTTCACCATTGGAGAAGTGTGGAAGATGGTTCTATAGTGTGCACTTAAATTCAGTGGGTGAAGTCAACTTCTTCTAGCATTTTGAGTTGTGGTTTAAGCACGCAGAGTTCAGTTATGGAAAACCCACCATTTTTTTGGACCAATCTTTCTTTCCAGCTAGTTTTTGATATCATGTGAATTAGGTTGAACACAGCTTTCATTTTTCCATTTCTAGGAGCTAGAAGGTAGCGCATGATCCCAAGATATTGACTTATTTATAGCAGATCTCAAAACAATACCACCGATACAGCCAAAAGTCCTTTATAAAGGGTTGAAAAACTCACCTCTAAAGAATGATTTTCTGCCACTACAACTTGCTGGATGCAAATTGCATGCTCAGGACTAGTCATTTAGTTAAAATATTGCTGGTACATTAAACTCTTCTGGTTCAGTGTTGACCTGGAACTAATCTTGTGTTTTATTAAGCACACATCCCATTTAATATTATTAAATTCCCTTACTAAATTTTGTATAGAACATGGTTCAAGAGTGGCTTCCCTTCCTCCATGCAATTGTTTGTGCATTATCAGTTTCAGATTTTCTTGATTCAGTTGTGGAACTCAGTTGCTCCTCTATATTTTAATCTCCGGGATCACTTCACTTTTCCCTTGACTCAGGATTGACCCTCCCGACGAGTCGGCCGGGTTTGATAGGGCAATTGCAAGCCTGGATTTTGCGTATTTCAAACCCGACCAGGGCCCTCGGTTAACCTGCCAGGGCTAGGCCGGGTTTCAAAACTATGCTCATGATGCAATATACTTTAATATATAGTTTCCGAAACCCCATCTTTTACCAATTGAAAAGCTAGTGCGCCATGATTATGGTTAAAAACAAGCATGCACACATGACAACACTCAGAAAGTTAGAAGCTGAGCTTTGCTTTGCGGTGTATAATCTAGATTATGATGTTTAAGTTCTTACTGGATTTTTAGCACTAAAAGTTATTACATCTTTTCCTTTCCTTACTCAGAAGGAAAGAGAACGCAGCAACGAAATGAAAAGAAAGACGGAAGAGATGAAAGTGAAGATATACTCACTAAGAACCCAGAAGATGGAGCTTGACAGGAGGCAGCTGGAAATGCAGTCCACAATTGATTCCATAAAGGATGAGCAGAAGATCATGGAGTCTTCCCTCGAGGAGAAGCAAAATGAGATAAAAATGCTTAGAGAGATGAACATTGATGCAGAGAAAGGAAACCTTCAAATGGCGGATCTTATAGAAAGTCTGAAACAAAAGGAAGCTGAAATTGAAAATTTGAAGCACCACCTTGAAAACCCAGCTAAGAAATGGTCAGTGAGCACAGATGACCCATCAAGCCCACCCATAAACATGACTGTAACCTCGAACATGGTAAACAAGGGTAACATACAAGTTGAAAAGAGTAAAGAAGAGGAGGTTCAATTGCATGAAACAGCAAATGATGGCAATGGTTTGGATCCAACAAGGAGCAATGGAGGGAACTCTACTTCCACCGATCTAGAAATGCAGGGTGATACTGCCATAGTTGAGAATGCAAGTGAAAGCAAGGTAGGCGTTGCAGACAGGAGAGAAGTGTCGGAGGAAGAGGAATCACAGAAGCTTGAAGGATCTAGAAATGGAAGTTCCATCGGCATTGACAAGGATCAAGAGTATGAAAATGAAAATTCTCAAGGGAAGCGTGCTTCTGGTGCAGTAGAGGAAAACAATACTTCAAATGCAACAGAGGCAATTGTCAGCAGAATTGAAAGAGCATCAGAAACTGCTGATGGCCATAATGATGAGAAATCAAGGGATAGAGAAGACCATAAACTTGAAAATGTTCGGTGGGCAGAAGATCATCAAGAAAATTTTAGGGGTGGTGTGAAGCCGGAAATGGTGGGTAAATCCAGAAGTAGGGGGAAGGAGAGGTACCACAGTGCTAGCAGAGTAAGAGGAAAGAGAGGATCAGTAGCTGCCAGGAATAGGCAGCTGGAGAAAAGAAATCATGGAAACTATTTTGCTGAGAAGATGAGAAATAGAAAGTTTCCTAGTGATGATCAAGGTAGACTGATAGACAGAGAAGAGGGAAGAACATCCATTGATGGAAAAACAGAAGAAATAACAAAGGTGGTAGGTTCTTCTGAGGTCAAATCAATGGAGCATAAAAACCATGAAGACTCTAAGAACCTGGAAAACAAACTTGGGGAAGATCAAACAAATCAGCAGATGAGTGAAGTTCATGAGACAATGAAAAGTCTCCCAGTAGCTGATGATGCCAAAGTTCTGACAGATCGAAGCCTTGATGACCAGCTCAGTAACATCAGAAGCAATGACAGAAAACAGAGCCTGGATGAAGATCAACAAGCCAGGGGCACAGAAGAAAGACAAAACAGTAGCAATATGAACAACAAAGAAAACAGTGATGAACAAGTGAAAAATATCAGCAAGCATGACAGGCAAGAACAAATGAAGGATTCAGATGTAGAGCTCGAGACCAATGCAAGTGCTGGAGATTATTACAAGGAATCAGTTTCTGATTTAGATGAGGAGAAAGAAGAGTACAGGGAGGAAAATGACGAGTCCGACTTCTAGCTGATTATCAGCATTTAATATTCTTGCTTACTGTAAAGGTTTTAAATATCAATCTTCATGGTTGTTAGGACAGTTATCAACTAAAGATGTATTGGAATTACCATCCCAAATCCAGAAATACAACACAAACTTTGCAGGAGACTGTTGGTTAAATAGAACCGAAATGCCCATGAGTAAGCTTAAAATAAAAACCAGGTGGTAGGGATTCTCACCCCTTTCACGTCCATTTCTTCCAGATAGCAACATTGCTCCATTGTTGTCAACTTGTTCTTTTAAATCACCTAATCATTAATTTCTCCAGACCAAAGATTATTTTTTCATATTTGTCCTCGCTTCAATTACTTTCTCTACAAAGCTTCAGGTCAAACAAAGTGTCGACTTGACACTCAACCAAGGACTGTAATATTATCAAACTTCAGTTTCTTGTTGGTTGAGCCATACAAATGAAATGATGCACTTCCAGAAAGCAATCTGGCGACTATCCAGTCTCATACGTGATGGGCATAATCTAGCCTAAGGAATCCTCTAGGGCACAATACTCAACAAAATTCGTTCCCATGAGATAATGAATACAGTTGGTACGAAAACAAATGCCATTGTTTCTATGATTAGTTCCAAAAGCTGCCACATTGTGTCTAATTTGGGTAACCTGTTGATTAAAAAAAGCACTGTATTTCCTGCTAGCATGATGCCTATTGTATTACTCTTCCAAGAGTGAGGTTTGCTTAGCATTTTGTTTATCCTTATAAGTAAACATCATTTCGGTTTACTGCAGAAAGAATAAGGGAAATAGAGACTCAACATGAACCTGTAATTTGTTGCAAATCCACTAAATGATTTTGAACTTGGAGAAGATAGCATGAGATAATCAGAATATAGCAGGTTAAAAATCAAACCACTAGAGTGACAACAAAATGGCTATGCCAATGTAAGGGGCTTATTTTCTTGCCAAAATAAGCAATTTAACTTCCAAGTTTAATCATCCATCATTCTTGACTAAAACAAATCACAATACTTTTTGCAGTATCATCTGCAAACAAGGAAAATTGATCCCATGACATGTGAAGTACAGCCAAACACATTATTATCAGAAATGTCATGGCTCGATTACACGCTTCAAGCCTCATTGTGCTGCTTCTAATGGTTTCTGTAAATAACAATCAAATGTCAGGAGAAAATAAAAACTGTAATCTCAGAATATCTCTAGCTAAAATTGGTTTATTTTTTTTATTACAAGTTACATTCCATCATGAGCTTCAAATTGTTAGTTTTCCTAAAATTAAAATCACATTTGGCTAATAAACTCTTTGCTTGATATGAATTATCAAGTCTGCAAATGCCTTGAGCAATTGAGAAGTAACCCATGATTGTGGAAACTGTTTTCTCCTTAATGGCATGCCATCTATAAGCCTCGCTATCCCCATTAAAGATCAACATTAGCCTCAAACTTTAAGATGATTGCTGTGGTGATGTGTTAGGTGTAGCCATACTCAATATGATCATTGCCTTTTTATATATCATCAATATTTATGATGTCCATGCATTTAGAAATTCTTAAGAGTCAAACAATCTACACATGACTGTTCGCAAGTCAATTCCTTGGATGATCATGTATCACACAAATAAAATTGTTTTGCACAATATTGAAGAAGTTTTCCTGGCATGTAACACTTCAAAAAAGAAGAAGATAGAGAGAGAGAGAGAGAGACTTCAGAGAAAGGAAAATGATAATAGACATTGATTGTGGAGGAGCCTTAAGCTTCTTCTATTCAATTCAAAGCTAAAGATGCCAAGGTGTTTGCCTATGCACCCCAGATTAGGCCTTGGCAACTTGAAAGCTTTTTATCTGGGCATTTAGAGCTAGGTACTGTGCACCTGAGGCGTTGCCTAGAAACCTTCCAGGGATTTGTGTTTGAAATTGTTTTGCACCACTTTAGTAACATTACCCTTTATTTATTTATTTATTTATTGATTGATTGATTTTAATAGCTGTCTTAAAAGGTATTTTCTAAAGTTAATGAAAATACAAAACACATGTATCAAAGAGCAAATGGACCACCTACTGCTGCATCAACAGTAAAAAAATAGGTATTTAGATAGTTTGATAATATGTTATGCAATTCTTTCATCTCTCTTCTAATTAGTTCCTCTCTTTCTCTATCATTTTCTTTCATCTCTTGACTCTTAGCTTTCTGAGGTATTAGAATGCCAGATTTTTATTTATTTTTATCAATTCCTATTCTCCTTATGCTGCTGTATTTTCTTTCCAACATCCAAACTATTACACTGCTGTGCTATTTTTTCCTGCCCTTTCTTTTTCCTCTTAGTTGCAGAAAGTTGTCTTATCAAGCCACCTGACCTTAACACCTTAAGGCACTTTGAACCTTTGGCAACAATGGTCTCATTTTATTTGTCTACTATTGGATTTCCAACTATTCATGAAGTGATTCAATACTTTGCCTATGGATTTTGAAAAAAGAATGTCTCTATCTTGAAAAATGCACATGCCTATGTATTTTGAAATATGGTTCTTAAATATCATAATAATTGAAGATAAAATTTGAAAAATTACATTATGATACGCCATTCATTTATAAAAAAGACAAACATTGTAAAAAGATGACAATCTGTAAAAAAGTTGGATAAATGGAGCAAAGACACCGTTCCAACTGAACAATTGCAAAATTTCCAATTTTCTGATGGCAAAGGAAGAAATAACAGTAAAGTATAAGATAGAAACAGTGGGAAAAAATATATCCAAAAGTACCTCTTCCTTGCCCTTGCCTCCTGTAAAGAACTTGTATCCCCCATAGATGAGCACACCCCAGCCACTTAAAGAGACAATAACAAACTGCAACCCAATATCCAACAAACAATCAAGAAAACTCATATAACACAAATACCTTCCATCATATCCATTCTCCCACCAACATCAACAAAATCAACATGACAAGAAGAAACTCATATAAAAGGAATCAAACATGAAAACTCCCATAAAACACCATACAACTATTCAATCAAAGAATATAACTAAATTCAAAAGTTTTATTCTCCTCATATATATAAAATGACAACACTACCAGCAATACTACTCCAAAAAGACAATGCTCTAATATGCCATAAATACACAAAATTCTGAAAAATAAGCAATCAAAATACTTTTGGTGTGGAAAAAAAAAAACTTTCGAGAAAAAACCGTATCGGCAATAAATTGAGCAGATCATTTTTTAAACAGATATAAAAACTTATAACATGAAACATAATAGTATAGCATAATATAAAATGCAAATGACTAACATGCTCTTCCTTCCACATTGATGGGCTCATTGGATCTTGCCAGAAGTTAATCCTCGGTGGTCCATGGTGGTCTGCAATTATCAACAAACATAATGTAAAATTCATAATCGCATAGCAAAAATTTAACATTTTTATTCCTAGAAAATTTAATAATCTATTATCTCCACTTAAAACTTTGATTCCAAGATTTAATTAAGCTCAAAATTTCCAAGGACTGAGCTAAAGATTGCAGCTTTAAACATAATTAATGAGTTTAATCAGTTTCTGATCCACGGCAAGGTGATACAGATCGACAGCATGAATACATACGTATGCGTGAATGTTTGTAGGTAGATTTATACGTCGTATATGTTAGTATGTGTACGTGTTTTGCAGAAAGGGTTTACCTGCAGCACCGGCGAGGCCGCGGCGGTGGATGAGGGCGGCGGCTTGAGCGGGTGACTTGGGAGAAGAGATTCGGGAGAGAATGGAGGCTTGTCGAGCTGCCGCCGCCGCTAATTTGGCCATGGATTTATTTTCTTCTTTGTAGCGATCGAAAGAGAGAGAGAGGAGAAATGGAGATGAGAGTAGAATGGCAAATTTTTGCTTAAAAGAAGTGGAAGATGAGGGTTTTTTTTTATGTTTTTTATTTAAGAATATATTAAAATATTTTTTATATTAAAATAATTAAATAATTAAATAATCTAACATAAGGAAAATTTATAAATAATTATTATCATTATTTTTAAAACGCTAATATAAAATAAATAGCAAAATATATAATTAATCTAATATATTTATAAGGAAAAAATTGACGAATAATTATTATCATTATTTTGAATGCCTTATCTACAATAATTCAAAATTTCAACACCTAATAATATTTTAAAAACAAGCAATTAAAAAATAAAATAAATGACAAAACAAAAATAAATATTATTAGATTTTAAAAAATTATTTGACTTGAAGAATAAATAAAAAGAAAAAAAGAAGAGAATAATGAGCTGAACAATTACGACACACCCAACCGCCAACGAATGCCTAATTGACTAAAAAAAAGAGTAATTCCCGCCAACGAATGCCTAATTGACTAAAAAAAAAGAGTAATTCATCTCTAATTGATTTCATCGATTGCATTTTTTTCATCAACTGATTATATAATTATTAAAATAATTAAGACATACCAAACAATCAATCAATTGCAGTTTTGCAATCTATGAATTAAATAAATCGACACACAATAGCAATCAACTAGACATAATCCTTTTTTGATAGATTTTAGCGGTTGTAATTTTGCTATATGCCAGTTAAATCGTTCGTTGTCTTTAAAATAAACTCAACCATCAACAAGTTCAATACAATAATTTTACTAATTAAATATTAAAATAATCAATTATAATATATATAAAATCAATTAATTTTCTATATAAATAAAAACCCAGCACAACGGGCAATCATGCTAGCTGATATAAATCTATTTGATTAGAATAGAACCACCTGAAAGGAACAAAAGTTCTAAGTAAAATAAAATTTATTACAGTTTATTTTGAAATATATAACTTTCCAAACATGCGAAATTTATAACTTCAGCTTTTCTGTCATCCTCTGCATAATAATCGTACCTTGCTTGTGTCGTTTGTTGACTGAAAGTGAAAATTTAATACAACTTGGATTTATAAAAAAATAAATTAAGGGTGGATGGATGATTTTGAATTTATTTTAAAATGATATTATTTTAAATAAAATAATTAACAAAACTTAAAACAACATTATTTTAAAAAAAAATTAATTTTATTTTTTTAATTTTTAAAACTTCAAGAGGTTACCCCCCCTTTTAAAAAACAAAACTATGGTTGACCAACAAACCCACAACCTAAGCGTAGGCCTTGAACTCAGTGATGTTAATTTTGTTTTATTTCTACTGAAATTATCAAAACATTTTGTATGAAATGAACAAAAAATTATGTACAGTTAAAAAAATAAGATAAAATGGTATAATTTTTATCTCGTTTAAAATTTAGCTCGTTCTAGAAATTTTGCCCCAATTTAGACTAGAACATTTCGGTTTTGTTCCGCCTGTTCTGTTTCGGCTAAATATATATTTTTTAATAATGAATAATTTTACAATATCAATCATTGCTCTTAATCCGACCGTTAGATTGAGATGAAATTTTACGAGGAGTCTCTTGATATATTTATATACATTATGTTAAAATTTTAGAGCAATTAGAGAATGTAATGATCTTGCGAGATTGATGATGACATTCTCGTAATATTATACATGTTCATAATTTTGTTCAGAAAAATCATTTTATTGTGTTTTTTTTTAGATTAAATTGCACAATTCCAAATAATTTTATTTTATTTTTGAACCATTTTATATATATATATATATATATATATATAAAACAGTACAGTCCGGCGCGTTAAAACACTCGAAACCAAAATATTTCGTTCCAATTAAGAAAATGAAGCACCAACCCAAATAAAATTAACAACTTAGCTTGAACTAGGTCAATTCTCGGACTGGATTGATAACTATAACTCAATTAACCATAAATTGTATCCCACCAATCTGCTCAACCTGACGCGAAAGAACTACAAGGTTAGTTCAGATGACATAAACAGCAGGCATCAAACGCCGACGTAGCATTGCTTGATAGCTGCTGCTTACTGAGGGTGAAAATTTAGACATTGTTGACTTGATGGAAGCTGAGATAGATCCGAAGCACGCTGAATTGCGAACTAAACTGATAATGGATCCACCTATAATTCTGGATTTGTAAGGAAAATCACTTATTGATCAGCTGAACTAGTTTAACACAAGCTGCTGAAAGGGGTTTCGATTCGAGAACGAAGAATAAAGTTCAGTTTCATCTCGAGTTTTTCCTTCTGAAGCTCGGTTTCTTATGCACCGAACATCAAAACATTGAAAGACTACTCCATGCATATAACAGATTGTTCTGCAAAACCATCAGAAAGAATTTAAGTGAGATGGTTAATTGACACACATTACCAGCCCTAACGTTGGCATACCGCCCTTGCATCAGCTGAACATGAAGCATTCTTAGCTGATGAATTTTCTCAACATTCCGAGATCCTGAGAGCAGTGAACTATATGACATAGATTTTTTTATCTTTAAAACAATTCCAGAACCATATCCAGCAATTTTTCAACACCTTTAGTCCTCGACGGACTTAACTGTGGTTTCAAACTTCACAAGCTCATCGACTTTTCCTTGCTTTCCACCGCCATCAGTGCGGCGACCCTGATCGCCCTAGTGATAAGGTCCACTGGGATGCGGCACTCTCATACCCGTGATGTACTCAAACTAGTAGAAAATAAAGGTTTTGAGTGAGAATTTATCAAAGTTAGACGGGGATTTGTCAAACATATGTGTTTATAGATTAGTGGCTGTTTGTTTTTGTGGTTTTAACTGTGTTTGAAAAAAAACTAGTGATTTATGGTTTGGTTATATATTAAAACATCAGCACATTTATATGGGCTCTATCAATCAAACCTCTCAAACTATCAGTTCATGAAAAACAGTTGTTTTTCTTTGCTTTTTATCTATTGATTTCATATTTGTGTGTGAAATTTATGAAACCTAAAAAAAAACAGAAATGAAAAGCATATAATTTCATGGCCCATAAGTTGTAATTCTCGTTCCAATCAATTTACCACGAGGGTCTAAGATTTTGTGCAAGTGCTTCTTGTTTTTTTTATAAAAATAATAATAATATCCATTGACAATTCAAATTCTTCTATAATAAAATATTGATAATATCCTGGAAAGTGAAACTTCCATGTATATCTCATGGATCCTCCAAAGAACAGGTCTATGATTTTCTCTTTCTCATTTTCAAACCTACCAAGCGCGGTACCAGAACTCCTTCGCCTGCTAAGTGAAAACACAAGCTGCTTTCCATGTTTTTTTCATCTTTCTTGTAGTCTAACAAATCTTTCGACCTAGCATTTCAGAGATGATCTGTTAGATTGCCTTGATTGTTTGATGACTGTGAAGGCGAGGATGAAGGCCAAAGGCCTCGAATGAATCTGGGATCATCAAGGCTCCGATGCTTTCAGCCGTCAGAGGAAGGTTTAGGGCGAAGTGATCACGAGGAAACTTGGTTTGGAGAAGGGTTTCCATTGTGGTGGGGCTGGTGAGACAAACCCAGAGCTCACTTCACGAGACTTCGTTCTTCTTGGATTGAGAGATTGATCTGTGAGAGTCGTAACGGTTCATCTGCTCTGCTCTTCGTTGTTTCTTTGTAGGAAAGAGAGGGAGGATTCAAGAAATGGACAGATTTGAGAAATGTTTGTTTTCTTTAAAAAATTTAAAATGATGTAAACAATTATTTTTAAAAAATAAAAAATATTATTTTAATATATTTTTGAATAAAAATCATTTTAAAAAACAAGCTAAATCACATTTCAAAAAAAACCCTAAAGGTTAAAATAATGTTTTTAGATCATTTTCATATACTAATGTCAAAAATAATTTTTATAAAATAAAAAAAATTATTTTAATGCATGTCTGAATAAAAATAATTTTTAAAAAAATCTTAACCATACTCCAAAAAAAACCCTAAAAATTAAAGTAGTACTTTTATATTATTTTTAATGTCAAAAATAATTTTTTAAAAATAAAAAATATTATTTTAATATATTTATAAACAAAATTTATTTTAAAAAATAACTTCGAAATCACTGAAACCCAAAGGTTAAAGTAGTGTTGTCGTTCAATGGTTTGATTACCGGCATTTTAATGTTTCCAAGTGGTTTACCTGGGATTCTTCCACGTGGCAATCATTTTTCCCCAAAAGTAATCGAGTTCATCCGACTTCAGGATTTGTCAACTTAACATTTGGCAATAGCGACTGAGAAGCCAAAGCACCATTTATTGTGGTCAGGACTGTTTCAACATAAATGTTACCAAGCTCCATAATTTATCTGCACTCTCCCTATGTTCATTTAGAGGACCAGAATTTTTGTCATGGAGGCTGCAATTATGAAGATCCCTGGTTGATAATTTGAATGCACGAGGGGTTTGCTGATAAGGCCATGGCACCCACGCAAGTACGGTAAAAAAGCATTGTTCTGAAAAGGCAATAAGCTGTGCGTTTCATCAAGGTCAGCACCATATTCCAAGTCCAATTTTCTTCCCAGCCCAACTATACGTTCTATTTCCACGAGTGAGAATTTTTTATATACTCAAAACTTGAGACCTCCCTCATAGGGAGTGAGAGGTAACAGTTAAAGCCTTCATGGTATAAATTTGACCAGATTGAGCAATAATATTCCATCGGCAATTACCTTATTTATTAGTGCAGACTGAGCAATAAGTTCGACCAGATTCAAAAGCCCTTTTCAGCTCTACTGAACTCCAGAAGAAGCAAACCAGCAATATCGCAAAGAAGTGTTGTAAAAGGGGAAGAAGATCAAGTAAAACTATAGTGGATGACTGTTGGTTTGAGCTTAAGGCTAGCCAGCATAATAAACTGAAAAGACTTGCTAGGCAATAAGCAGTGATTCTTGAATAAATGATGTTAAATTAACATTCTATACTACAACAGGCACTTTTACAGCCAACAGCCATGCTTGATCCTGTAAAAATTGTGCAAGCATAATTGATCTACAAAATTTAGATGTTCTTACGCACCAGGGAAAACTTGAAGCTTCCATTTCCAAAGTCAATGCAAATTGCACTGTTGTAATAAAGGATGATTATAATCTACGTACTTTTCCCAAATAGGCTTGTATTTTTCCATCCCAATTTTCAACCATGGCTTGGAGTTTCCATTGAAGTGCAAAACTGCCCCTTTCTCTATCAAGTGAGGATCAACATTTGTATAGCCCAATCCCAACACATGCCATGAGGGATCTAATGGCTCTGTTAGCCCATAGAAAGTCAAAAGTCCAGGAGGTAGTGTCCCAAGTTTCCACAGTGTCCGATCCACATTCTTTTCTTGCCAGTAGTGGTAGATTTCAGTTACATTTCGCTTCCTCCACTCAACCAAATCAAAAACATTCATTCCAAATGCCCAACCACACGCATCAGGATCAAAATGTTCTCTAATAAGAGGGTGAGAATAGTTCAGGTACTTGTGGTATCTGTGAAATGTCTCCATGCATGTCTCAACTGCTCCATTAACGTTGCTGTTCAAGTCAACTGAAAATAGACCAGATATATCTTTCTGAACAACTACATCATCATCAAGAAATACCACCTTCTTCAATGCAGGAAAAACTTCAGGAATATAAAATCTGAGGTGATTAAGCATAGATAGATATTTTGGGTTCCGGAACTTTATTGGAGTCCGGCCATCATCATTATGGCCTGAAAAGTAATAGCTTTGAGTTTCGGAGTCTTGGAGCTGCTTAAGCACCGGAACATAAGAAGCATTTAGCCATTTAAAATCTTCAAACTTTTGAACCTCAACAGTAACTCCTCGGAAAGTGTTCATGGCAAACCAAGCCTTCATTGCGATGTAGTTTATTTCATCAGTTACAAGATGAAACACAACCATACTTGGATTCTTGGAATTTAAAGCAGTTGAATTGACAACAACTGAAGTTGCAAGGATATTGTCAGAGAAGACACAGAAATGAAAGAGGCTGTTATCTCTAAGTTTTGACTGAATTTTGATTCTCTCATTCATTTTTCTCTGTAAATTTGAATTTCCAAACCATTCAGTAGTTAACCGAATACCAAGGCAGTAAAGTCCTTTCGGGATTTCTTCAGCAGCTATTTGACCATACTTGGAGCTTTTCTCATTCACAATACCCATTTGTTCATCAAGAACTTGGATTTTGGCTTTCAGTCTCATAATCATTGTTGCACTATCATAATGAAGTTGCTGGGCTTGGAACAGCAAAAGTGCCATGTCACGGATAGCAGTTTCTGATTCCCTGGTTGTTAAAGGAGCTCGTCTCGTTGCAGCACTTGAAAGGAGGACCTGGGAATTGCGAATTTGGGCACTTAATTCCCAGGCAAACTGAAGATTGTTACTTTCTTTTGCAATCACAACAAAAGCTTTTGCAAGAGAAATTTGGTCACTAAGTTGCCTGGTGATTGAGTTGGGGCTCAACATTTCATCTGTAATGTTTAGGCCTTCAAAGTTTTTCTCATACTTGGTATACTCCTGCAGAAAGAATACGAATCAGAATTTTAAAGGAGAGGGAAATAAAAAGCAAAAATATTTCACCAGTTGCAAATATTATTCAGTACACTGGTCCATAAGGTTGTTATACATTAGCAATATTTCATCTTTTTCTTAAGAACAAAAAGCAAAAATTCATTACTCAACTAAAATTACAGTTTATAAAGAATGAAGAGAATTTGCTACAATAAAAGCATCATAACAAAACTAAACAGAATATAAACACAAAAGAGAGGGAAATAAGTTTAGTTCCATTTGATTCCCCATCTCATGCAGATTGATATAAAACACAGAATATTTCACCAGTTGCTATAAAAAATCCAATCACATCAATATATGAAGAGATAAAGTCACAAAAATGCCAGGTATTCTATGATATAACAAATATGTGGCATGCCAGCTGTCTCCGAAATAATAACAAAAATGCCAGGTATTCTATGATATATCAAAAAGCTAGCACATGAAGTGCATGTTAAAACGTGATTAGCATTTCTTACCATTGTGCCCAAAAACACAACTCAAATCCTTTAGATCACAGCATGTTTGAAGCTCTTATAAATGAAACCACAAAACATACATTTCTTCTTATATAGTAAGCCATTAATCTTTCTTTACAAGTTCTTTTTGCTAATAAAACTGAATTTTAGCAGCAAATTGTATACTTGAATTGATAAATACTGAAAAGATCAGATCTTTCATAAATATAATTCTGTTTGCTTCTCTCGAAATTCCTCCCAATAGAACTCAGGTAAGTTATCAAACTCTGTTAAATCATATTCTGGGGCCTCACCTATCAGCTTAAGCTTTTAAGTGAGATGTTTCCTTAACATGGTATCAGAGCTTTGTTGACCAAGCGGTCGTGAATTCAAATCTCACCACCCCCATTCTATTTGATAAAAATCAAACACAAGGTAGAGTTGACCTTTGTGCAAGTTTCAAGTCCAAAGAGCTTTTAATTGAGAGGGTGTGTTAGAGAATAATATAAATCATATTCCGGGGTATGGCCTATCAGCTTAAACTTTTAGGTGAGATGATTCCTTAACAAACTCATCTCCAAAAAAAGTTATTCAATATGTTCTGTATGCAAATAACAACTACCTATTACTCATTCTTCTCTCATTTTTCCATACCTGCTATTATTAAGTGTCTGATGCCTAAATATTCTACCCTCTCTTATCAACATTACATTATACATGGAACAAGTGCCCCATTAAGGTATTTATACAAAATTCCTTCAATCTCAATGCCCTGCTAATTTTGTTTGTGCTTCACATGCACAGTATTGAAGCAATGTATGGCACGCACAAACAGTGCCTTAAACATAACTTCCTCGAATCAATACATAAGGTCATTTAAGTCAACAGCCTGAATCAAATTACGAGGCTGGGATCAAAGCCATTGCCTCCACTAAGGAACAGTACCTATTAAGCTATTCGAAACATATGGCATATCCTAAGAATACAACCATGATTACAAGATAAAGGTTTGAAAACAATTTATTCACATCCACTAGTTAATGCAGTTCTTCTATCATGTAGGGTATAACTCCATCTAGCTCAAGCAAAATCACGGATCAAACAAAAATTCCATTCTACACATAAAGACAAACCCAACAGCACATACAAGCAAAAACTGCAATTTGAGATAACAATCATGTCATAATACAGCTACAATCCCAGAATTGTATATCTCAATCTTCATCAAGCCCATTAAGTACCAACCAAAACCCAGTTAAAACTATTATATCTTCAAATCCCAAATCATAAAAATCCCAGAACTCAAAACACTGATTCCCTTCAAAATTCCCATATTTTCAGCAACCAAACACATTAACATCTACCCAAAATAATAAAATAATCAGTAATTCACAGATCTTTACCTTATTAAGGCTGGTGGGTCTTGATTCGATATGATTCTCTTTGCTAAAAATAACTATAAACAGCAACACAGATATACCACACAAAGTCCACCACACCACACTTGATATCCTCCTCCTTACTGGCCTCCTAAACTCCACTGGTCTCCTCCTCATCTCAAACTTTTAAGCTTTGTTTGGTTCCAAAGAAAGTAACTTTCCTCGGAAAAAATGAAAAAAAAAATCCCAATTATGGATCTCAAGGTCAAGTCTTAACGACCCAGATCATGAAAAGTTGAGAACTTGAGATTGGGATCTGAAATATGATTTGATTTGTGTTTCAAAATTTTGGTTTCTGATTCTTCATTTTGGGGGTTTTGTGTGTTAAAGTTCACTTCTTTGGAGAGATACAGACTGCAATATACAGTTATGATGTTATGGAGCATGGATTTTAGAGAGGGAAATTGTTTTGGTTTATTATGATTTTGTGTGGGTACTATTAAATTAATTAATTTAGTAAGTTACAATTTAACCCCTAATATTTAAATACATTAAATAGTTAGTCCCTCTAGTATAGAAAAATGCAACTTAATCCCTATATGTTTTTAGCATTTGCTTATAAAAACAATCGTTTCATTTGAATCCCACAACAACGAGAAGATCATCTAGTAACGTGTGGTTATCATCTTAAATAATAATTCATTTTTATATCCTCTTAAATTTACTTAATTTGGGGTTAAGGCATTTAAATGGTCGATTTATGTGATGTTAAACTAGCGGTTGTAATACATTAACAGGGACAACTTGGCCTTTCATTGTCAAAAGATTAGGTGGTAATATGGTTGCTAATCCTTTAGGAAACAACAAAAATAGTTTATCTTGAGGTTTTGGGTGATTGTGGTGAATAGCCTCGTTATAAATGTAAAATCAAGTTGATTTAGGGTTTCAATCAATTTAAAGTTAACTCTAATCGATTTAAATTAATAAAAAATAGAAGTAGTTAACTTGACGTATAAAAACTCAGGCCCATTCATAATTAAATTAATTTATTATCCAATCAATGACATGAGTTAAAACTTGTTCTTAAACCATTGATTTATTTTTGTCAAAATAATATTGTTTTGATAATTTTTAATTTTTTATGGGATGACTCAAATTATCCCTCTCAACTCTAACCCATTCATGCTCTATAGGTTAACCCTATATCCAGTTTCATAACCATGGTTAGATTTACAAAATGAGCATCGAAAATATCTTTTATAGATACGTAACTTTGATTGTTCAAAACTCTATTGATGCCGAATCATAACTGACTACTGGCTTTCTATATTTATTATCAGACAAGATCTTTCTTGTCTTGGAATGGAAGATTCAAGGGTAGGAAATAAGAAAAGAGGCAGCCACAGAAATTGCATAGGTGTTGCTTTCTTCCTCTTCCAATTATTGGTGTTTTCTCTGAAAAGTGGAAGGTTAAGGCACGTTCTTGGAAAATTGTGGTTCAGCCAAGGAACTTTTGCAACGCAGAGAAGATTCATTGTTGAATACTGAAGATGAAAATGACACTAATGAAATTATTGATGGCATAATTACTTGCTTTTTGGGAGAATTGTGGGGGCATTATTGAGAATCTTGGTGCATGATCATCATTTGGTCGCAAATCTTGTTTTACAGCTGAACCTGAAACTGATTTAGATAGTCTAACCTTTGTCACATGTGCTCTCCTTCACCAGCAGGCAGATCAAAGCTCCATGCATTTGGTTAACCATCTCGCAGACAATGAATACTTCATTCTCTATGGATTTCTTATTGTTTCTAATCTTTTCTAGAGAATTATTAGGACTGTAATATAATTATCTCTGGTTTTTTCCAGCCATTTGCACCCACTATTCTCAGAAATGGACATCTTCACATGTATTGTCGACCTTCTGTACTTCACACAGTCACTAAGCCATTAGTTGTTGTGAATTTAGGGCCCCATCATGCACTACAAATCCTTGCATATTTTTCACTCCATTTTCATTTTCAATACATTTGTGACAAACCTAGATTTGGACCTTAACTGAGCGTGCAGGAAATGCTTCTAGCATCATTGATGAATGGCATTTATTAGTAACATCCCCCAGAATGTTTAGGCTACAAAGCAAGTCGTCGACTCTGGAAACATATACATAAGCTGCCAATTCGTGCTTGTTTGGGAGTGTGGTTACGGTTGTTTTTGAAAGTGCTTTTCATTTAAAAATACATTAAAATTATGTTTTTTTATTTTTTAAAAATCATTTATGATATCGGCATATCAAAATGATCTAAAAACACCAAATTTTATTAATTTAAATTTAAAAATAAAAATAAAAAATTTTCAAATTTTTTCAAAAGTATTTTTGAAAAGCATTCCCAAACACCCCCGAACACAGCAAACATTACTTAAGTATAAAAAAGAAGAATCCTGCAAACTTCAAATCATCAAACACTGGATTCCAAGGCCTTAAAATGATATGCATCAACTGTAGCATCCTAACATCAATCATCAATATCTTCTCACGCATTAGGAATACAGAATTATTGATGTAATCAATATAAATTATGATAGAATACAAAATTCGTCTTTCTAGCCTAAACAGCCCTGCCCCCTTTACCTCCCACTTATTATCTGTTTCTCAATGTCGAGAGTCTGTATCACATTGTCCCTCCCTGGATCGTATTCCCTCAAGCCTGAATATGCAAGTTCTGTGGAGCTTCCTGATTTTATAAGAAAGAAATCTAGAAAGGTCGTTGGTACCCTCCTATGTTAAACAGAGTATGAATATATGCAGCGTCACTAACCATAGGGAGGTGAGCATAACCACCTGCAAGAGCACACCTTATGCACTGCAACAAGATCACAATGTAGGCGAGTCCCACTCCAGCCCAGTAATGCATCGCAAACATACCATTGTAGTGTATGAGAGGAAAGAAATTGCTTGTATTCCACAAGAGCTGTAGGCCTGTTTCCAGTAGCATGCCCATCATCAGATGGAACCTAAAGAAGTGAGGCACATCTTTGTTCTTCACGATCCCAATGTAAGCGAAGTAGCAGTATATCATAGAGAACCAGACAGGTAATCTCGTGATTGCTCCTGGTACAAAATATATCAAATCTCCGAGGACATCGTAGTGTTCAATGAAGGGTTGGATGAAATATCCTGTATCTGAAATTTGCAAAGCAATCAAATAAGGGACACATGCCAGTGTCCTCCACCACCATTCAGGCTTCTCAGCTAATACAGGGTAGCGGAAACCAAAAAGTTCATTCTTATGCATTGCTCTAGGGGGCTTTATGGATCTTCGCTGTGCAGGTGGCCAGGGTATTGTGTCTAATATACCTTCCATGGCTCCAAACATTGATGAGTGTGCAGGCAAAAGACGCGACATTGTGTTCTCTGCCAATCACGATGAAATTACAATTATGAATATTTGATGTCTCAAGTCACAATTATCACCAAAATATATGACAACCTTTTGTTTTCAAACTCTGTAAAAATAGTTTATCCAAACAAACATCATTTGTTACACTAATAGCATACCCATACTGATGCAATGAATTAATGTTAATTCCTCAGTAAAAACAAAAATACAGTAAAGATGGATTCCGCTAGATGAGGTGCTCATCAAGACATGTACTGCTGCATTGTTAACATAAAAACTTGTCATAGCTCTACGAATGCTTCTTGATACCACCCATTCATCTTAGGTTTCTAAACTCAACGCACACCAGATAACTTCACAAAAACTTCAAGGGACTTGTTTTCTGCCCTAATGCTCAAGGTTACCAGAGACATCCATAGTCAGCCACAACAAAAATTTATTCAAATAAAAATAGTAGCAGAGGAATTTAATGACCTTTAGAAGACCAGCAATGCAGATGCTGATGAAATCTGAAACGTGAACTTCTGCTGATCGACAAAGCAGGCCATTCAGGCAAGTTAGACTCACACGCTACACTGGAGCTACTTGACAAGAGCTTATTAGCCCCTGAGATCTTCTGACATCCATCTGCAAGCTCACTCCTATACCTGGTTGCCGTCGTCAGTATAACATTAACAGAACAGATTAGAATAAGATAAGTGTGAAAAATCAACTCCCAATTTTCCTCTATTAGATCGCGTTTACGACTATATACCTCTACTGCAGTACTCCAAAACTTTGATTTTAAGGAAAGAAATTAACAATCATTAACCAACAATCCTCGGATATGACAATGAAGAAGCAATAAATACAGCACACACTTAACATTGATTCATTAGCTGACAAAACTGTTATCCAATCACAAAGTCAATACGTTTTTCATTAAAAACAAATTTGGTGTAACAAATGATGTCCCAATTACTTTATCACTCAATTGGGCAATGGAAACTAAATAATAATTCAGAAGCAGAAACCAAAATGTTCAGTATCAGATTTTAGTTCACTATAATGAAGCTCATTTCTAAACACAAGATCCGCAAACTTATCTTGAATAAGAGATCCACTAATTGATCCTTAAGCCTCTCAAAATACCAAGAATTTATTTTTGTTTTTTGCCTAAATCCCATTAATAAACATCAAAATAAAGAATTTTTTTCTAACATCAAACCCTACAAAAATCATCAAAATCAAACCTTTTTCACAATAATACAATAAGCAATATTTTTCAGATTCTGAAAAAAAGAAAAAACATTTCAAAAGAGCAACAGAATCAACTTTTTACACTATATATTACACAACCATGAATAAAAATGAAAACCCATTAATTATATTAAAATATCAAACAAAACAAATATAAAAGTCATTTCCTTCCCCTGCTTTCCAGTCCTCTCTCGAAAAACAAAAAACAAACAGAGAAATATTTTCCTTTAAGGGAATTAATATACGTACCGATAAGCAGCATACGCAGCGACGACGGCAGGAGCGAGAAGCGGAGAAGTCTTTGACAAGTTTTGGGCTGTGGTTGCGGTGGCGGACATTCTACTCCTAGCGTCGCGTTTTCTCGTCTCACTTTCTGAAAAAGATACAGGTGTTTCCTTTTTCATGCAAGATACGGAAGCGTTTTGTTGCAAAAGTAAGGCGGTGGAAGCTAGGCAGGTCTTATTGTAATTGTAGTCAAGTTGGGATGTCTACTCAAAAGAGTTTCGAGAATGTTCGGATTTTATAATTATTATTTTTTCTTGTTGTTTTATAATTCATCAAAAAGAAATAAATTATTGGGGTTTTTTCATTTTAAAAAATTGCGATATTTTATGGTTTATATTTAAAAATAGGAAAAACAAAGATAGTTAAGATAAAAGGATATGTTTCTTGTATTTTCTGTCTTAAAATAATTAATATTCTCCTTAAATTATCAGAAACGAATATATATTTTATATTTTTTTTTCAATCAAGTATGTTTTTATATATATATATATATCTTATTTTTTTGGAATATTAAAAAAATATAATGAATATTTTTGCATATTAAAATTGATTTTATTGTATTTATAAAACTAAGATATTTTTTTAGGAATTAAATTCAAATAATGAAAGTGATATGTCAATTAAGAGATAAATTGCATAAAATAAATGTTTGTCGAGTTTAATAGTTTCTAGATAAACTAAAAACACCATACAAAAATTGATATACATGAAGATTAAATCACTCTTTTCTAGTCTATTCATGGAGAAATATTGTTTTAGTTTAATGTGTTTATTTGACTTACTTTTTAAAATATAAAAAATATTGATGTAACGAGATACTTTGAAATATAATATTGTCAAAGAATCGTTATTCTCTACTTATAAATTAGGAGAATTGTTTTTAAAAATTAATCACATTTTTTATTCCTTTTCAATATGGTGTTGCAAAATACTATGTCTTTATCCTTTACACAAAGGAATTAAATAAATTTGATTTTCTTATTATCTTGAAAAAACAATAAGAGAGAGAAGTTAGGTTATTCATATCGGGCATTTCTCAATTTCAAGAATATATACAATATCAAAAAGCAAGCATGTAAAATCTCATTATAATAGAAGTATTGCTTCTGTTGTATCTTTTATGATAAGCTAAAAAAATAGATTTACTTAGATATTATAGAGCTAAAATGATATAAATTAATCAACAATTTTATTTATATAATACTAAATATGGCAATATTCAAGATTAATGAATTTGATTCATTAATCAATTAATAAAAAATAATTAATAGATGATATATTACCATAAAAGTTATTGGTCACATAGCCTCAAATTGATCTCAAACAAAATTTGAGATAAAAAATTATATTCACAAAAATATGTTTTCTTTTGTAACCTATTTCCATTATCACAAATATTTTATTATTCAAAAAACATTATGAGCAATTTTCAAGTGCTAGTTTAGAATTGTTTTGAAACCATATATATATATATATATATATATATATAAAATAAACGTTGTTGGTGTTTTCCTGTTTGAGCTACTGTGCATTGTGAGTAAATACACTGAGGATTGTGACAGTGTGCTTCCGGTTTTGCCCATGGTGTTGCCAGGTCTTTTGTTTGGGTGGCAGGGTTTTTTTTTTGGTTTTTCGCGTGAATTTATATTTCTCTTTAATGTCGTTTGCAGGGCCAGTTAAATTAACCTAATTACTTTAAACCATCTCTTCACCCCTGTACAGCCATGTTCTTGGCCCCTGTGAAATTATGCCGCCACTTTCTGCACGCCAACAGCTTCAATTCTTCTCTTACAAATCTCTTACTTTGCATGGCGTTCATTTTTCATCTGCTTTTAAAGATTATCTTGCAGCCTCTTATGCTTTGCATCTCGCGTGGGTGTTCAGGGAGATTTTTTTTCTTTCCGAAAAAAAAGCAAAAATCAGAAAGCTCAAACTTGCTTAAAAAATTCCCGGGTTTTCAAAAATCAGAAAACTCAAACTGGCTTCAAAAATTCCCGGGTTTTCGTTCAGCTGTGATCCGGAAGCCAACAAACAGCTGGGTCACGATGCACTTTAGGGGATTGTTGTGATCCGGAAAATGGAGTCCCGTGAAAAAATCCTTTTGCAATTTCAATTTTTGCTTGAGCTTAGAGTGAGAGAAGAGAGAGTGAAGAAAACCAGAAGAGGAGGGTGAACGTGGTAGCTGCAGAGAAGAAGTAGAAGATGAAGAAGAAGTAGAAGATGATGAAACACTTTTTAAAAGGCTGCAACTGTACAACGAAAGACGCATATTTATTCAGCTTGATCTGGTCTTTACTCGGCGTGAAGAAGGGTAGATTTGGATTAATAAAAAAAGCGTTGATTTGAATTTTAAAAAATAAATAAATTGATTTTTGATTAAATAATAAGTTGATCCATTAAATCACCGAGAGATAAACAGAAAGTGTGTATTTTCAGGAGCATTTGGTTAGTGCTATAGATTGATGCAACTTAAGCATTAAATTTTCATATTGAAAAACAATTAAATATTATTTTTAATCTTATTTTATATTAAATATATTGAAATTAATAATATAATTAAAAAAAAACTTTGTTTTAAAACTAAAGAACTGATTTGATGGGTAATTGAGGCAATGGACGATTTTGAATTTAAAAATCAAATGGAGAAATGATTGATTTGATTTTATTTATTTAAAGATATTGACAGAAGACCCCTTGATTTTTTTAGTATAAAAAATTGTCAAATCGTTTTAATTATTGTTAAAAAAACTAAGGTCTA
Organism: Salix arbutifolia; assembly: GCA_025169955.1. NCBI lineage: Eukaryota > Viridiplantae > Streptophyta > Magnoliopsida > Malpighiales > Salicaceae > Salix > Salix arbutifolia. The sequence continues at coordinate 15,031,166 of CM045920.1, forward strand.
TAAATTTGAATACTTGGATTTTATTCTGTATTGGTTTTCACATTTACGTAAAATAATTGTTTATAAATATAATTGAAGTTGTTTTTAAAAATAATTTTTATTCAGAAATATATTAAAATTAAAATGATGATTTTTTTTAAAATAAAATTATTTTTTATATTAGAGCATGAAAATTATTTTAAAATACTAAAAAATAATAATGTAAAGTAAAAAATAAAAATAAAAATATTTCAAAAGTGTTTTTCAAACACATCTGAAGTGTGGTTAAGGTTGCTTTTAAAAAATATTTTTGTTCGTAAATGTGTCAAAATAATTTTTTTTCATTTTTTTAAAATTAATTTTGACATCAGCATATAAAAATGATATAGAAAAATCAACAAAAAATAATTTAAAATAAAAATAAAAAATATTCATTTTTTTTTTGAAAAACATTTTTGAAACACAATGCCAAATAGGATTTTAATCTTAAAATTACAATAATAACTATTTTTATTCATGTATTAGCATGGATTAACTTGAGTTATCACTCACAATTCGTGACTTAGGTTTTGTCATAATCAACCCCAAGTTGTGTTTTTAAACTACAATAATAATAATTTCTATCTTTATATTAATCCAGTCAACCTGAGTTAACCTTTTCAATTCATGACTCACCCTTGACCTCGAGTTGACCCTGAAATAAATTTTAAAAAATTATGATAACTCACAATTCGTGACTTAGGTTTTGTCGTAATCAACCCCAAGTTGTGTTTTTAAACTACAATAATAATAATTTTTATCTTTATATTAATCCAGTCAACCTTAGTTAATCTTTTCAATTCATGACTCATCCTTGACCTCAAGTTGACCCTGAAATAAATTTTAAAAAATTATGATAACAATTATTTTTATGCTATATTAATTTTGATGAATCCAAGTTTATAATCTGTCTTAACCTAATTTTTGACCATCTATATATATATTATTGATGTATTTACTTTATTTTTAGTATTGTATTTTGAGCATTAACTCAAAAGGTTTTATTTAAAAAAAAGTCAAAACGTTCAATTTTTAATGCGTTCATTTCAAATTTTATTGATTTGATGTTGATAAAGCTTTTTTTCAAGTATCAAAATAATTGACTAAAATATAAAAGTCATCGGTGTTTTATTGTGCGTTTTTTTACTGTTCACACATACTCAAATTACTATTCATTGCGATAATAAAATTACCATTTTACCTCAGAGCCGAAAATTTTCAACCCCTAGGGCCGGGGGTATTTTCTAATTTTCCATGGGGCATTTTTGCCCAATAAAACTACAAAAATAGCCCACGAAAATGACAAAAGAAAGTAAACCAGATTGGGGGTAATTTAGCAATTTAGAGGGAACATGGATGGTATTTTCGCATTTATGCACAGTAAAACTACGATATTAACCCTCGAAAACGACAAAAAACAAGCGTTGGATTCGAGGGTATTTCTGAATGTTCCACGGTGGTTTTTTTGTAGTTATCGGTAGGTCTAGGGATGTATAGGTAATTTTGCATTATTTTAATATTATTTCTCGCTTACACTGTATGCACATTGTATGGACTTGTCTGCAGTGTTTCCGGCACACGTGCTCTTCAAACGGCATGTGCGCCTCATTACGGCAGTCAAAAGCTGGCTTTCGCCCTGTCACATGGTGCGCCGATATGTACTCTTCCTCCTGGTGCGGCATGTGTCCGGGGAAGCTCAAGTGGATGGTTTTAAGCTTTTTCTCTATTTTCTCTCTCTGTTGCCCATAAATACATGTCGGTCCTTAATGTTTGCTAAATGTTTTTTTTTGGTCCATGGACTTTGGATTTCATTTTTATTACTGTTTCTTTCAATATAGTTTTTGATTTCTTTCAAAAAAAATAAATTTTAATTTATGTTGGTGTTCATTTTCAAATTAATATTGCTCCTTTTTTCCCTTTGTTTTTTTTTGTGTTTTCTGTTATTTTTATCTATTTTTCGGATCAGATGATTTTATAATTTTATTGTTTGCACCATAATAACGATAATTTTAGTGATTATTTTTTATTTATTTTTTTGTAAAAATGTTTTGCTTTTTTATCTTAACAGGAATTCCGAACAAATTTATTATTTTATCTAAATTTATATTATAATAAAAAAACTCACGTAATTAATTTTGTTCGTTGAAAAAAATATGGTGTTGCCCACGACGGGGCGCGGGGGCATCGATACGGCAGTTTCAATTTTTGCAATTTTATCATTTGATTGAAATTGATAATAAATTTGATTTTCATTTCGGTTCTTATACTTTTAATTTTGGATTTTAATCCCTTAATATTTGTTTTTCCTTTCGGGCCTTATACTTTTAATGTTTTTTTTAATCCCTTGATTTCTTTTTATGATTTAAATTTTCTTAAAGTTTTTATGGTTTTTTTAGTCTTTCATTTATTTTGTTTTTTTCATTATTAACACAATAATAATAATAATAATAATTTAATTGTTTTTCTTGCTTACTCTTTTGTTAATGTTTTTTTTGTTATTTCTTCCTCGGGATAATTTGATAATTTTTATTGTTTTGGCAGTGATAGCAACGATAGTTTTTTTTTTTTTTTTATTCTTATGTATGATCTTCTGTTGAAGTTTTTAGGATTTTTTTTCCTTCCATTTTTTCCCTTTCATTATTAACACAAAAATAAAATAAATAATAATAATAATAATAATAATAATAATAATAATAATAATATTTTAATTGTTTTTCTTGCTTGCTATTTTGTTCATGCTTTTTATTTTTTTTTCTCGGTATAATTTGATAATTTTCATTGTTTTGATAGTAACAACAATAATAATTTTAGATGTTAAGACTTCGATGTTGCTATTGTTATAATATTTTAAATTAATATTGCTTCCTTTTCCCCTTTATTTATTTATTATTATTATTTTTATTTGCTCTTTGTATTAAATGATTTTTATAATTTTACTATCTGCAAAATAATGATTTTAGTGATTAATTTTTTTCTCATAAAAATATTTTGCTTTTTTTTTAATGTTAGTTTGCGCTCTTTTGTGATCATTTATGACACAATACCTACATTCTAAAAGATGTAATCTATGCTTGCGTAACAAACTCTACTTAAAATTTTATGCATTTTATCTCCTAATCTATAACTTTTATTTAGTTATATCATATAAATTTATCGTTGTCAATTTAATTATGTTAAATTATATACACAAGAATGCCCGCGGCAACGCGCGGGGCACTTGGCTAGTATATATATATATCGTGACATATTTGTTGAAAAAAAGATAAAATATTTATTTAGTATGGAATAATCAATTCTTGTAATTGGATAATTATCAATAAGAGAGGGGGGATGATAGCATAATCATTTTTTTTATCTTTTCATTTTTGTGCTGCAAAACTCTTTGCTTTTCTTAGAAATTATGCTTTAAACAAAGGAATTAAAAGTAATTTGAAATTTTTTATTATCCTGAAAAAACAATAAGGGAGAAAAGTCATGTTATTCATATTGAGCACTTCTCAATTTCAAGAACATATACAACACTGAAAAACAGGCAGGTAAAATCGCATTATAATAGAAGTATTGCTTCTGTTTAATCTTTTATGATAAAAAAATAGATTTACTTAGACATTATACAACTAAAATGATCTAAATTAGTAAACATTTTTATTTATATAATACTAATATGGCAATATTCTAGATTAATGAATTTGATTCTTTAATCAATGAATAAAAAAATGATTAATAGATGATATATTACCATAAAAGTTATTGATCATGTAGCCCCAAATTGATCTGCAACAAAGTTCGAGATAAAAAGCAATATTCACAAAAATATGATTCTTTGTTACCCAATTGCATTATCATAAATATTTTATTATTCAAAAAACATTGTGATGAATTTTCAAATGCTAGTTTAGAATTGTTTTGAAATCATAAAATAATATATACAGGTCACATATTTGTTGAAAATAAAGATAAAATCTTTATTTAGCATGGAATAATCAATTCTTCTAATTGGATGATTATAACTAATTAATATCATGGTAATCATCATTATTTTGAACATATTTTTTTTTTCATTTAACAACAACAACAAAAATAATGAGACAAAAATACAAAATATTTAGCTAAAGTTTGTGAAAAAAAATTCAAAAACATTCTATCCCAGATTTGTTATCAAATAAAATTCAGTTATATTTTTGAAAAAATAATACTTGTTTTGAAAAGATTTGCTTGTCACAAATAGAAACACAAAGAATTTCTTTAAAATATATGATCAAATATTTTAGTTTCATGCTCTAAATAATGTTTTATTAATGTATGTCCAATATTTACAGTGACATATTTAAGTTTATACGTGTTTGGACGCGCACATGCTTGCATGGATATAAGTGTTTGATTTACTTTTCAAGCCAATAAATATTGATGTAGCGAGATACTTTGATTTAGCGTCATAAGATTGTTATTCTTTACTTATAAAAGATGGGGGGGAATGATAGCATAATCACTTTTTTTTTCTTTTCATTTTTATGTTGCAAAATACTTTGCCTTTCTTAGAAGTTATGCTTTACACAAAGAAATTAAAAGTAATTTGAATTTTTTTATTATCCTGATAAAACAATGAGGGAGAAAAGTCATGTTATTCATATTGAGCATTTCGCAATTTCAAGAACATATACAACATCGAAAAACAGGCAGATAAAATCCTATTATAATAGGAATATTGCTTCTATTGTATCTTTTATGATAAGCTAACATATATATTTACTTAGACATTATAAAGCTAAAATGATCTAAATTAATCAACATTTTTATTTATATAATACTAATATGGCAATATTCTAGATTAATGAATTTGATTCTTTAATCAATGAATAAAAAAATGATTAATAAATGATATATTACCATAAAAGTTATTGATCATGTAGTCTCAAATTGATATCCAACAAAGTTTAAGATAAAAAGCAATACTCACAAAAATATGATTCTTTGTCACCCAAGTTCATTATCACAAATATTTTGTTATTCAAAAAACATTGCGACGAATTTTCAAATGCTAGTTTAGAATTGTTTTGAAATCATATAATAATATATTTAGGTCACATATTTGTTGAAAATAAAGATAAAATCTTTATTTAGCATGAAATAATCAATTCTTCTAATTAGATGATTATAACTAATTCGTATCATGGCATTCATCATTATTATGAAACATATTTATTTTTTCATATAACAACAACAATAATGTGACAAAAATCTCAAATATTTAGCTAAAGTTTGTGAAAAAAAATTGAAACTAAAACATTCTATCCCAGATTTGCTATCAAATAAAATTCAGTTATATTTTAAAAAAAATAATATTTGTTTTGAAAAGATTTGCTTGTCACAAATAGAAACACAAAATTTCTATTAATGTATATCCAATATTTATAGTGACATATTTAAGTTTATACATGCTTGGGCGCGCACATGCTTGTATGGATATAAGTATTTGATTTACTTTTCAAGCCAATAAATATTGATGTTGCGAGATACTTTGATTTTTAAGAGCGTCAAAAGATCGTTATTCTTTACTTATAAAAGACGGGGGGGCGATGATAGCATAAACACCTTTTCTTTTCTTTTCATTTTTGTGTTGCAAAATACTTTGCCTTTCTTAGAAGTTATGCTTTACACAAAGAAATTAAAAGTAATTTGAATTTTTTTATTATCCTGATAAAACAATGAGGGAGAAAAGTCATGTTATTCATATTGAGCATTTCGCAATTTCAAGAACATATACAACATCGAAAAACAGGCAGATAAAATCCTATTATAATAGGAATATTGCTTCTATTGTATCTTTTATGATAAGCTAACATATATATTTACTTAGACATTATAAAGCTAAAATGATCTAAATTAATCAACATTTTTATTTATATAATACTAATATGGCAATATTCTAGATTAATGAATTTGATTCTTTAATCAATGAATAAAAAAATGATTAATAAATGATATATTACCATAAAAGTTATTGATCATGTAGTCTCAAATTGATATCCAACAAAGTTTAAGATAAAAAGCAATACTCACAAAAATATGATTCTTTGTCACCCAAGTTCATTATCACAAATATTTTGTTATTCAAAAAACATTGCGACGAATTTTCAAATGCTAGTTTAGAATTGTTTTGAAATCATATAATAATATATTTAGGTCACATATTTGTTGAAAATAAAGATAAAATCTTTATTTAGCATGAAATAATCAATTCTTCTAATTAGATGATTATAACTAATTCGTATCATGGCATTCATCATTATTATGAAACATATTTATTTTTTCATATAACAACAACAATAATGTGACAAAAATCTCAAATATTTAGCTAAAGTTTGTGAAAAAAAATTGAAACTAAAACATTCTATCCCAGATTTGCTATCAAATAAAATTCAGTTATATTTTAAAAAAAATAATATTTGTTTTGAAAAGATTTGCTTGTCACAAATAGAAACACAAAATTTCTATTAATGTATATCCAATATTTATAGTGACATATTTAAGTTTATACATGCTTGGGCGCGCACATGCTTGTATGGATATAAGTATTTGATTTACTTTTCAAGCCAATAAATATTGATGTTGCGAGATACTTTGATTTTTAAGAGCGTCAAAAGATCGTTATTCTTTACTTATAAAAGACGGGGGGGCGATGATAGCATAAACACCTTTTCTTTTCTTTTCATTTTTGTGTTGCAAAATACTTTGCCTTTCTTAGAAGTTATGCTTTACACAAAGAAATTAAAAGTAATTTGAAATTTTTTATTATCATGAAAAAATATTAGGGAGAAAACTCATGTTCTTCTTATCGAGCACTTCTCAATTTCAAGAACATATACAACATCGAAAAACAGGCAGGTAAAATCCCATTATAATAGAAATATTGCTTCTATTATATCTTTTATGATAAGCTAAAAAATAGATTTGCTTAGACATTATAAAGCTAAAATGATCTAAATTAATCAACATTTTTATTTATATAATACTAATATGGCTATATTCTAGATTAATGAATTTGATTCATTAATCAATGAATAAAAAAATGATTAATAGATGACATATTACCATAAAAGTTATTAATCATGTAGCCTCAAATTGATGTGCTACAAAGTTCGAGATAAAAAACAATAGTCACAAAAATGTGATTCTTTGTTACCCAATTGCATTATCACAAAGCTGAAATGATCTAAATTAATCAAAAATTTTATTTATATAATACTAATATGGCAATATTCTAGATTAATGAATTTGATTCATTAGTCAATGAATAAAAAAATGATTAATAGATGACATATTACCATAAAAGTTATTGATCATGTAGCCTCAAATTGATCTGCAACAAAGTTTCTAGATAAAAAGCAATATTCATAAAAATATGATTCTTTGTCACCGAATTGCATTATCACAAATATTTTATTATTCAAAAAAGGCGAATTTTCAAATGCTAGTTTATATTTGTTTTTAAATCATAAAATAATATATATATGTCACATATTTGTTGAAAATAAAGATAAAATCTTTATTTAGCATGGAATAATCAATTCTTCTAATTGGATGATTATAACTAATTAATATCATGATAATCATCATTATTTTGAAACATATTTGTTTTTTCATTTAACAACAACAATAATGAGACAAAAATCTCAAATATTTAGCTAAAGATTCTGAAAAAAAATTCAAACTAAAACATTCTATCCCAGATTTGCTATCAAATAAAATTCAGTTATATTTTTTAAAAAATAATATTTGTTTTGAAAAGATTTGCGTGTCACAAATAGAAACACATAATTTCTATTAATGTATATCCAATATTTACAGTGACATATTTAAGTTTATACGTGTTTGGGCGCGCACATGCTTGCATGGATATAAGTGTTTGATTTACTTTTCAAGCCAATAAATATTGATGTAGCGAGATACTTTGGTTTATAAGAACGTCAAAAGATTGTTATTCTTTACTTATAAAAGACAGGGGGGGAATGATAGCATAATCACTTTTTTTTCTTTTCATTTTTGTGTTGCAAAATACTTTGCCTTTCTTAGAAGTTATGCTTTACACAAAGAAATTAAAAGTAATTTGAAAGTTTTTATTATCATGAAAAAAAAATTAGGGAGAAAACTCATGTTTTTCTTATCGAGCACTTCTCAATTTCAAGAACATATACAACATCGAAAAACAAGCAGGTAAAATCCCATTATAATAGAAATATTGCTTCTATTAAATCTTTTATGATAAGCTAAAAAATAGATTTACTTAGACATTATAAAGATAAAATGATCTAAATTAATCAAAATTTTTATTTATATAATACTAATATGGCAATATTCTAGATTAATGAATTTGATTCATTAGTCAATGAATAAAAAAATGATTAATAGATGACATATTACCATAAAAGTTATTGATCATGTAGCCTCAAATTGATCTGCAACAAAGTTCGAGATAAAAAACAATATTCACAAAAATGTGATTCTTTGTCACCCAATTGCATTATCACAAATATTTTATTATTCAAAAAACATTGCGATGAATTTTCAAATGCTAGTTTAGAATTGTTTTGAAATCATATAATAATATATATAGGTCACATATTTGTTGAAAATAAAGATAAAATCTTTATTTAACATGATTTGCTATCAAATAAAATTTAGTTAAATGCTTTTAAAATAATCATTGTTTTGAAAAGATTTTCTTGTCACAAATAAAAACAAAAAATGTTTCTAAAATACATGATCAAATGTTTTAGTTTTATTCTCTAAATAATGTTTTATGAATGTATATCATATATCTATAGTGAGATATTAAGTTTATATATATTTGAGAGTGCATATACTTGCATGGACATAAGTGTTTGATTTATTTTTTAAATCAATAAATATTGATGTAGCGAGATACTTTGATATATAAGAGTGTCTAAGTATTAGAAAAATGATTAAAAAAATGCTACCATTGTCATCTTTAATGTTTCACTTTTATGTTGCGAAATACTTTACCTTGATTGGAAGTTATTCTTAATACGAAGGAAATGACAATGAAAGATTTTAAGATTTTTATTGTTCTACAAAATAATTAGGAAGACAACATAAAAACAACAACAAATAATATCGTATTATGATAGAAACATTCTATACTAGATTTGTTATCAAATAAAATTGAGTTATATATATATATATAAAGTACTTGATTGTTTTGTAATGATTTGTTGGCCACAAATGAAAAACAAAGATTTTTTTTAAAATATGATCAAATGCTTTAGTTTAATTTATTAAATAATGGTTTATAAAGATATATATCCAATATTTAGAATGAAAGGTATTTTAAGTTAATATATATGAGGGTGCATGTGTGTGTGTTTGATTCACTTTTTACGTCGATAAATATTGATATAACGAGATAATTTTTTTATACAAGTGTCTAAAATACTAGTATGTACTATTAGATAGAAACATTTCATCTCTAAGTATCTTTTATAATAAGCAAGAAAAAGTTAAACATTATAAATAGATCAACATTTACACTTATATAATCTTGACATGATTGTTTCTAGTTTAATGAATTTGATTAATAAATCAATTAATAAAATATTTATTAATCCAACATATACTACAACAAATTTTCAAAAAACAAAAATACAAATTTGGAATTTGTTTGAAAATATTTATTGTTTCAAAAAAATGATTGATTATGATCACTAAGATATTAATTATTGATAACTATCTTAGAAGAATTAATTATTCCATACTAAATAAAAATTTATAAGAAATCCAAATTTGCATCGGAGAATTGGTATTGATCTTTTTCTTCATACAATAACAATAACAATTATAAATGTTTTTTAAATAATGAGACAAAAAACTTAAATCTTTAGCTAAAATTTGTGAACAAGATTTCAAACTAAAACATGCAATCCTAAATTTGCTATCAAATAAATTTATATATATATATAAAACTCATTGTTTGGAAATAATTTGTTTTATTTTTATTTCTTAAAAAAATAAGAAATATAAATTACATTAATGTTTTATGAATCTATATCCAATATTTACTATGTTATTTTAGTTCCGCGCACATGTGTTTGCATTGTTCTTGATTCACTTTTTAAATCCAATAAAAAATTATATAGCGAGATACTTTAACGCATGTGAGTGTCTAAGCATCAGAAAAAAATGCTAGATTCTTTTCTTTTCACTTTTATATTCCAAAATCCCTTCCTTTGCTATAAAACTATGCTTTATATTAGGGAATTAAAAATAAAATAAAATAAAAAATTTTATTGTCCTCAAAAAACTAGGTAGACAAGTGATTATTTCATATTGGAGCATTTCGCAAGTTCATGAGCACAGACAACATAAAAAAAACTAGTAGATAATATCCTATCATGAGAGAAACATTTCATCTCTAGTGTCTTCTATGATAAGCAAGAAAAAACTACTTAAACATTATATATTAATTAACGACTGAACTTGTATAATTTATATAATATTAGCAGGACATTATTCTAGATTAATGAACTTATTGATGTGTATGTATAAACATACATTTATTGGTCACATAATTAGATAGTTTCTAATAATTAATATCATAGTTTGTATCACCAATTTTAAAAAATAATTATTTTTCATAAATAATAATAATAATAATGTTATTATGAATGTATGTACAATATTTTAAGTTAAAAACAATTACTTAAATATTATAGAGATGAACATATTTAAAAAGTATATACATGTATTTTTTAACAAAAAATATTTTTAAAAATAATTATTTCAACACTTTTAAATACCATCTTAATTCAAAGAAAACGAATTTGTTCTGTTAATGGCATAGTAATCAATTTCCTTTCAGTTTTGTGTTTCAAAATCCTTTGCCTTGCGAATACTCGCAAGTTATGCTTTATAAAAGACAATCAACAATAAATTCTTTTCAAAAACTTTTTATTGCTCTGAAAAATAATTAGACAGACAACTGATTTGTTCACATTTGAGCATTTGTCAAGCTCAAAAGCATAGACAACATTATTATAGAAGCATTCATCTCTAGTTTCTTTAATGATAAGAAAAAAAACTTAGGCATTATAAATTAATTAACAATTACATTTATATAATCTTAGCATGACAGTATTCCAGATAGTTAATCAATAAAATACTGAATAATCCAGCACATTGTACAGACAAATGTTCACAAAAATGCAAATTTGAAATTTGTTTGAAAACAATAATATATATATATATATATATAACATAATGGTCATAAAAAAATAATGAATTTTCATATAACAACTACTTCTTTGCAATACTTAATAAAAAAAATAAAAATTTAAGCTAAAATTTATGAGCATGATTTACTACTAAAATAATCAGTCCTAGATTTGACACCAAGTAAAAGTCAGTTGTATTTTTTTTAAAGTATTCATTATTTGGAATAAAATGTTAGTTACAAATAGAAAATAAAGAATTTTAAAACAAATAGTACTGGCTTTGGGTCTAATTATAAAGCCCGTACTTTTGAAAACAAAGTATTAAATTGATCAAATTGTTTGCTTTAAACCGAACTTACTAGCTACAACGATGAGTGGAATTTAGTGGTTATATTAATTTTCTCTTTTTATAGAAATTTACTAGTTATTTTGAAAATATTTTCCTTTCTTATTTTTTTTAAAGCAAAACTTTCAAGCAGGGTAAAAGAAATGATATTGCAACAAAAAATAAAAAAGGAAAAGAAATATAATTATGTTAACCCTGTCTGTTATCTAGGTTTTTCTTTCTATAAAAACCTAAGAAATCAGCAGCTTGTGATCAGTTGAGCGAGTGGAACTTTTTACCTTTGTGCCACAGTGGTTTCTCCTCCCTTGTTTTGCCTACATTTCATTTAGCGAGTTTCTCCACACTACAAAATGGGTTCTTGTGAGGAAATGAGTAGCATCATCTATATGGATCATGTATTGTACAAAGTTGCTGCAACAGGCGATATTGATCCCTTGGAGAGTTATCAAACCAGCCTTGATCGGTTATTGACTCCAGACGAGAGCACCATTCTTCATGTCTACTTGAGAAACCAACGGAGGAAACCGGGATCCACTGATTTTGTTGATAAAATTCTTGAAAGGTGTCCACCACTGTTATTGCAAGCCAATAAAAATAGAGAAACCCCCCTCCATTTGGCAGCAAAATATGGCCATTCCAATGTGGTCAAAGTCCTCATTCACCGAGCAAAAGCTCTACCTTCAGATCCGGAGAGCGGAGTAACAGGAGCTAAAATGATGTTGAGGATGACCAATGGAGAAGGAGATACAGCGTTGCACGAGGCAGCTCGAAATGTGCGGAGCCATGTGGTGGAAATATTGACTAAAGAGGACCCTGACTTTTCATATTCTGCCAATGTTCACGGAGAAACTCCACTTTATATTGCTGCTTCCGCTGGTCGGAGACCAGAACAAGATAAGGTGATCGATGAAATCCTAAGCAATTGCATTTCAGTGGACTATGGCGGCCCTAATGGTAGAACTGCTCTACACGCGGCAATCACCGCGGGAGATGATGGTAGGATTAATTTGTGCTGAAGTCTGGAGAACAAATTCATTTATATATAATCGCGTAAACTATAGTTTAAAAGCCATATATATATTTGATCTTATATATATGTGTTTGCTTGATCACAATTAGCCTCTTTTTTTTTAAAAAAAAAAAACAGAAACCGCTAAAATTCTTTGTGAGTTGAAGTAATGGATATATAGTAATTCATATAGACTATGTGAAATCTCTCTTGTTCATGAAGGGAAACTTTTACTCATTGTTTTATTGGTTTCAGTGACGACAAGAAAGATATTAAAAAAAATAGAGAGATTGACGAAACTAACCGATGAGAACGGCTGGTCACCACTTCACTATGCTGCCTATTTCTCTCGGTGGCATGATATTTCAACAGTGAAACTATTACTAGAATGTGATGAGTCCGCAGCCTATATTGCTGAAACAGAGAAGAAGAGAACAGCTCTTCACATTGCTGCCATTCAAGGACGTGTAAACGTAATGAAAGAGATTGTTTCTCGTTGCCCAGCTTGTTGTGATCTAGTGGATAACAGAGGTTGGAATGCCCTTCACTATGTTGTGGCTAGTCAAAGGCTCAACGCATTCAAGGAATGTCTGATGATTCCAGAACTTGATAGACTTAGAACGGAGAAGGATGACAAAGGAAACACGCCTTTCCATCTAATTGCTGCTTTAAGGCACAAGCAAGAGGAATGGATAAAAGTTTATCCTCATGGAGAGAGTGGAATATATGGTCTTAATAAGCAAGAGCAAAGCATCGCGAACATACATAATGGAGATTTTGGTGAGATACAGGTAATCAATCCTCTATGAATTAACTGTGATAATTAATACATCCATTAAAACCACATATATATATATATATATAAATGGAAAAGAATAAAATCAATTGAAATAATTAAACATTTTATTTAAGAGGTATAAGAGTTACTTTTTAAAATGTTTTTATTTTATTTTAAAATGCATCAAAATAATTTTTTTACAAGAGATAATATATTATTGGGTTACCCCTCCTATGAAATTAGTATTTGTTACCTTCTAATTATCTATAATATTTACAGCAACAAAGAAGATTTGATTGCAAACAAAAACAAAGGTTCAGGAGTTGATATTTGTTATCATCTATTATATTTTGCAGAAAAAGATCATAGAATCCCTTGAAGATGTTGGCAGTGGACCGTTTGGCTACGGTCCTTCTCTTTTTCTTTATAGAAGAGACCAAATCGAGGAGAGAAAGAGAAACAAAGAGGAAGCTTCGAAGAAAGCAAGAAAGACTCATCTAGTAGTTGCGGCGCTGATAGCAACGGTAACATTTGCAGCAGCATTCACCCTCCCTGGTGGTTACAAGAGCGACAAAGGCACTGCTATTCTAGCTAAAACAACTGCTTTCACGGTATTTGTTATATCAGATGAAATATCAATGTTGTTCTCAATTTCGGCCGTCCTTATCCACTTTTTGTTGGCGTGGTTTACTCGAACCATTCAAAACAACGAAGCCATTGATCGGTTATTTGCTTGGGCCACGTTGTTGACCATGATTGGCATGTGTACAATGATTATCGCATTCATCACCGGCATATCTGTAGCTCTAGAACCTGTCTCGGGGCTTGACATCATCGGCATTTGTTTGACCAGCTTCTTCTTGGTGTGTACAGTGTGTTTGATCATTTACAAGGATTTACGACATTTCTTTTTCATGTGAAACAACCAGATGTATTAAAAAAAAAAATCTTTGGGTTGGTTGCAAAATCAGTTGTCAATTATATTTTTTATCTTTATTTTTCTGTAATTGATGCGCATCACAAGTCAAGTGGCCACAAACTCTGGTAATATTTAGACGTGTAATGAAGGTAAGTCCAGGAGAAGGAATGATGGATGAAAAGGATAAAAGTGTGAAAAGTTACAAGCACTCACGTGAACATTTATTCTCATTACTAAATATTAAATGTTTTTTTAGTAAAAATAAAATGTTTTATGGTTAAAATGGTTAATTTTTTTTTCTTTAGTTCTAAAAACTGAGACCATCACTTGTTAACCACCATTAGTGAATGACCATCATCTATATATCTTTTTTCTTAAAAAAAAATAAAGCAAATAATATTTTATTCACCTATTTAAAAAAGAAGAAGAAGAAAACTAGGCACACAAACCTAAGTTAAACCCTTGTCCACGTATTTAAAAAAAAAAGAAGAAGGAATAAAGCCATGGGTGATAGTCCATTCTTCTATGTCTATTTACGAACCTCTTTCTATATTGCCCTTGTAGTTTTTTTAATATGTTTTTCCTTTATAATTAGAAAAAATATTCACTATAAACATAATAATCCAAATTATATTTAAACTATCATTCAGTTAATATATCATTTGGTTTTGTCATAATTTTGAATTAAAATCATAACTTTTTTCTGATGATATTATCAATCATTTATTATGTAAGGAGTCTCATATGGAAATCCTTTCAAATATGATAATGAATAAGCAGTTAAAAAGATTTATTATATACGAATCATCTTATTAATTATTATAGAAATTTTCTATTACTTTTTACTCAATGAAATAAACAGTTAAAAATCATTTCATTATGAATAAATAAATAATTTTGGTGAAAGAATATATTTACTCATTATCTTATAAACAAATTACTATTTTTATTATTGCATTTTTAAATTAAAAACTTGGTTATAAAGAATTCCTGGTGGGCAGGCAACTATAGTGGTAGTATATATTAAAGGCTAATTTGAAATATCAAGGAAATGTTTACCTCAAATAATTAAATAATAACTCCATGAAGTTCGCTAGGAGGAGGAAAGCTGGGACTTGGCAGTGTCGAAGATCTCCGGCTCGAACTCTTACCAGGTACATATAACTTCATGGAGTAAAACCCATGAATTAACTATGGTGCATTTACAAGAAACTCCAAGCCTGACCCGGACACTTAGTTCTAATCTGAAAAACAAATTAATAATCCTCTTTTAAAATTAACTACTGGTAATTCTAAAATGAGCTAGTTAAATGATTATGAGTTTGAATTCTCTCATGATCAAGACTTGTAGGATTAGTCTAAATATGTATAAGTTAAATCCGATACTATGTTAATAATAAAAAAAAAAAACGTGTTAGTAGATGCACAGATAACATGCACTTTCATATTAATTTGGTTTTATGAGAAATGAAAAAACCAAGAAAAATATGTTAAAAAATCGTAAAACTCTTTTGTGCCACTGCAGTTCATCCAGAACAGGTCGCAGTAATATTTTGCTAAAGAGCTTAGAGTGTAATGGCGACCGGAACTCACAACTGACAGAAGCACAAGAAATCATATACAAAGTAATGATGCTTCAATAAAGGATAAGGGCCTATTGCCTTCAATAAACAAAAGAGCTAATTGTCATATTGATTTTTTGTATTTTATTTTTGGTTTGGTGCATCGTAATTTGTGGCTTAAGATTTTTTGTTTTAAATTGTAAGGACTTAACACTTTATGATCAGAATGCCAAAATTAGAATCAACATTACTTTATCAAGCCATTAACTTTCTTAATGAGAGAGATAGGAAGTATATAAATACAGCCAGACGCAGTAAGTAGAGAAGGGCCTGTTGAATTTTTACATAGCCAGTCAGAGACTAAATCCAGATACATACGGCTTTATTTTTTATTTTTTTCTTCTTCTCGAACACTAACTTAATTATTGAAAAGTCTTTTATTTAACAACAAAAAAATGATTTTAGAAAATCTCAAACACATATAGCCCAGTTTCATAGCATGCCATAAAAAAACCTAACAGTTTCAGTTTCAGTTTCTATGTGGATTTTTTTTCACGAACTCATCAACATTTATCATCTGGCTACATCCTGAATGCTGTCAAATTTTCGCAGCATCTCATTACTCATGCCTCATTTCAAAGCTCGTCAATAACCGTTGAATTTCCCTTTTGGCGCGCATGCCTTTAGTGAGTAGAAACTAGATGAGACTTCACTAAGACAATATAAGAGGTCATATTAGTTGTTCTATGAGAGAGGTGAGACAGAAATCCCGTGATGAATTTGGCCTATTTTGTGAGATTTTAATTATAAATTAAAGATGGATTTCACACTCGATTATTTATTTATTTACTGTAGCTTGTCATTATTCACACACTCAAAAAATATTGTGGATTTACCATTCACTTTCTAATAATTAATTTTGATCTTTAAAGTTTTATTTTGTGTGATTTAATTCTAATTAAAAATTAATTATTTTTTATTTCTTGATCAGTGATGAAATTAAAATAATGCAAACTGAAATGGAAAAGACATCAAACATGGATGGCTTACTAGAGATTTCATACAAAACACAGTACTTAGATAAAAATAACAACACTCTCTTGAAATTTCAAAATAACTTTTGGTACACAAGTTCATTTGTGTTATTTTTTAGTCACTGATTAGAGAAGAGAGAGAGAGAGAGATGTGTTATAGGATGGTAATGAAAGAGAAATTCATTTTTCACTCTATTTCCGACCTTAAAATGAGTTTTATTGGTGAACACAAGTTTATAAAAAAAAATAAAAAAAGGGCTTATAGGGGTTGTTTGAAGCCTCAGTGTTGTATAAAAAAAATTAGCTGTGAAATCCAAAACCAATCCAGCTTGATTTTGTATTTTTGGGCAATTTTATGGGTATTTTGAGTTTATGTAATGATTGTTGGGGGTGTTATAAGAGTGTTGAGGTTAAAATTGCTTAAACATCAAGGTTTTTTTCACAAAAATAATGTTATCCTGATTTTCTGACCACAGTAAAGATGATCATGATATATGCACCAGTTGACATTTCATTTGCATATAAAATTATAAAACAAAGTCTAGGCACGTGGTTGTGGGCTTGAAGACTCACTCATGCACCTGAACTTCTACTAGCAATGGCCCAACACATTGAGCTATAGGATTAAGAGCGTAAGCTATTTTTATTGTTTTTTTAGGGTTGAACCCACGACCTGAAACACATATTTTAACAAGTTAAACTGAAATATCCAAGCTTACTTTTGTTTTTTTAATTAATATCTTTTTTTCTCAAATAATTTTAAAATTTATGATTCAATTAATATCTCTTTTTTTTTAAAAAGTTTTTTGGATAGAAATTGTATTTTAAGTGTGTGTGTTTAGTTTTTGGAAAGATTGTTTTTACTCATCTATAATTTATTTATTGTTTTTTATATAGATGAATTTTATTTTTGAAAAATAAAAAATATTTATTTTTGAAAAATAAAAAATATTTATTTTTAAAAAATAAAAATATTTATTTTTAGATAATATTTCTAATATATGTAGACTTGTATAATATGTGTTTTATTGTATTCAATCAATTTAATGCTTGTCTATGTTTATTATCATTTAATTGAATAAAAAATAATTTTAATAAGAAAATTCAGCAAGCACAACTGAGTAAATATTCATTCTTATTAAATATATTGAATTATACTTGTTTCTAGATTTTTTTAATTTTATTTTTAGTTATTATTAATGATTTTTTTCTTGTTTATTAACACATATTGTTTTCAATTTATATATTTTTTTAAATGTATATAACTCGTGACGGAGCGCCAATGAAATACCTCTTTTATAATCTAATGACAGCGCCAAAAAGTATAGAGAATCCGGAGCCAATTGGCAACTTGATTGAAAAAAACTAAATCGCATGCTATTTTATTAGAATAAATAACGAATCCAGACAGATTCCCCGCCAGCTAATTAAGAAACCTTGACTACAATTTAAGAGATTTAAAATGACTAAATTAACGGTGTAATGTATTCATTTATTTTAGTTTTTCTATCAATGAGACTTTTCAGGATCATGCTCTACATAATTTATTATTATTAATATAATTGATTGTTATAAAAAAAATAATTAAAAATGACTCGACAAAGACTCCATACATCCATGCAGATCCCTTTTGTTAAAGAATTGTTAACTTGTTTGAAAATAATTCCACTTTAAACCCTATTATAAAATACTCTAAAACAAAACGAGGTTTTGAACCGTGATAACACGGTGGACTCGAAATTTCTCTCAATCCTTCGCGGGTGCACGTCCACCCTTTTTTTTTTTTGTCTTTTCCTCATATGAACAATGTTTTACCCGTTTAGCCCCCGATAATAAGACAAAAAACGATTCCGGCTGAGGGGCACGGGCGTAATTGCACGCGTACGGACCAGTTCGGTCCGGTCCGCCGCAGGTTTTTTTTTAATATTTTTTAAAATGGCTAAATACGGTTATAGCCCCTAATAAGACAAAAAAGTTGACTTGAGTACAGGGGCAGACCAGTAATTGACCCTCTTTTTTTTAAAAAAAATTATGTGGCTGTCAGTGCGTGAGGCGCACGCGACAGTCAGTTTTCCGCCGCACGCCCTGTTTAGGTGGCGCGTGCGACGGCCTACGGTGACCGAAAATTGTATACCGGAGTCTTTCTCGATGCGCCTCCGCCCGGGCTTCCTCCTGCGGTGGCGCGTGTAACCTAAAAAAGTCCATGGACGCGGCGGCGGCCGGTTAAAGTCGCGGGCCACGTTTCTCTCTCTCCTACACGTCAAAGTGCAGGAGAGTCCCCCATTGTTTTTTACTTTTCACTTCGGTCCCTCGACTTTTAATTGTGTTTTTGGTCCTGATTTCTATGATATAAGTTTTGATTTAGTTCAATTGGGTCCCCCGATTTTAATTGATTGAATGTTAAAGTTTCACTTCGGTCCTCCTACTTTTAATTTCCGGAATGGCTGTAAATAGCTCAATCAATTCGGTACACAAGTTTCGATTTTTTCAACTTTGTCCTTGAATTTAAATTGATAATAAATGTGATTTCCATTTCAGCCCTTGGACTTTTAATTTTTGAATTTAATCCCTTTATATTTGATTTTCATTTCAGCCCTTATACTTTTATTTTTATATATTTCAAGAATAATCCCTACTTTTGTCCATGTATATATAAGTGTACTTAACACAATAATAATAATAATAATAATAATAATAATAATAATAATAATAATTTAATTGTTTTTCTTGCTTGCTCTTTTGTTAATGTTTTTTTTTCTCCGGATCATTTAATAATTTTTATTGTTTTGACAGTAATAGCAATGGTATTTGGTTTTATTTTTTTTAAAGTTCCTGGAATATTTTTAGTCTTTCATTAATTATATGTTCTAATATTTATTGAATATTATCGCATAGGAATATATATAGGGAGAAGAAAACATGACCTAGGATTTTTTGAATAAAAAAAATAATATCAGTATTCTTAAATACATTTAATATAATAATATAATGAATAAATCGGATAACATAAAAAAAATTTGTCTTCGGATTTTAATTTTGTACTTAACACAATAATAATAATAATAATAATAATAATAATAATTTAATTGTTTTTCTTGCTTACTCTTCTGTTAATATTTTTTCCCTGTGGATAATTTAATAATTTTTATGGTTTTGACAGTAATAGCAATGATAATTTTTATTTTTATTTTATTTTTTTGTTTTATCTTCTGTTAAAGTTTCTAGAATATTTTTAGTCTTTCATTAATTATATGTTCTAATATTTATTGAATATTATCGCCTAGAAATATATATAGGGAGAAGAAAATATAACCTAGGATTTTTTGAAAAAAAAAATTAATATCAGTAATCTTAAATTCATTTTATATAATAATATAATGAATAAATCGGATAACATAAAAAAAAATTTGTCTTCGAATTTTAATTTTTTCCTCTTTTTTAAAAATTTATTTCTTAAAAAAAAATACAATATTTTGGTTTTTAATATTTCAGATCTAATATTACTGGGCAAAAAATACAACAAAAAAAATTGACACATTTACCTAGATTTCAAAAATATGCGAGTCACTTAACGTTTCAATTACACTATTCTTTTTAGACGGCAAATAAGTCATTATAAAACAAATTTTTTTTCTTCCTAAAAACATATTACAATATTTTTATTTACAATGTGTCAGATCTAATATTACTGGGGAAAAAAGGCAACTCCTAAAAAAAATATTACAAATTTACCTAGGTTATTTACAATTAAAAAATATGCGAGTCACTTCCCGTTTCGATTATACTGTTCTTTTTAGACGACAAAGAAATAATTATTGCACGCAAAAAATTTATGTTTATTTTGAAAAATAAATTACAATATTTTTTTTATAATGCATCAGATCTAATATTACTGAGGAACAAAAGCAATTCATAATTTTTTTTTGATAAATTTACCTAGGTTATCTACAATTACAAAATATACGAACCATTTCCCATTTCGATTACTCTATAAAATATGTGACACTAATTATATGTTTTAATATTTATTGAATATTATCATCTATAAATATATACAGAGAGAGAAAAAAAAGACCTAGGATTTTTTCCTTAAAAAAAATTAATATCAATAGTCTTAAATACATTTAATATAATAATATAATTAATAAAACTTATAAAAAAATTTGCCTTTGAATTTAAATTTGATACTCTTTTGTTTAAGTTTATTTCTTAAAAACAAATTTACAATATTTTCATTTTTAATATTTGAAATCTAACATTACTGAGAAAAAAATTAAACTAAAAAAAAAATTACAAATTTACTTAGGTTATCTACAATTAAAAAATATGCGGGTCACTTCCCGTTTTGATTCCTGTTCCTTTTAGACGGCAAATAAGTCATTATAGTACGTAAAAAAATTAAGTTCATTTCTGAAAAAAATTTAAATATTTTTATTTTTTAATGTGTCAGATCTAATATTACTGGGGAGAAAATGGAACTAAAAAAAAATGCCAAATTTACCGAGGTCATCTACAATTAAAAATATACGAACCACTTCCCATTTCAATTAAACTATTCATTTTAGGCGGGGGGAAAATTTATATGTTACATATTTTATCTATTATAGTGTTACTGATTAAATATTTAAACACCTAATTACAGCATTTTAAAAATTAAAATAGTTTTCTACATAGGAAAAACCCTAACATAATGCGCGGGCACGCATACTAATTATACAACGCAAAAAACTCATTTCTAACATATTTGATCTATTGCAATTTCAGTAATTAAACATTAAAATAACTAATTATAGGGCGAAAAAAATATAAGTTTATTTCTGGAAAAAAATAATTACAATATTTTTATTTATAATGTGTCAAATCTAATATTATTGAGGAAAAAATACAACTCATAAAAAAAAAATTACTTGCATTATCTGCAATTACAAAATATAGGAACCACTTTCCATTTCGATTATACAGATTTTATCAATTATAATTTTACTTATTAAATATTAAAATAACAAATATATTACATATAGAAGCAATCAATTTTTTACATAGATAAAAAAGTCCCGCCGCATCGCGCGGGCATACCGCTCGTGCTATCTATGAAAATTAAAAATTACTGTAGATAGAGAGTGCACGCCAGCCAATGAAACGTTTATAATAATTTAAGTCAATAAAAATAACTCCACATTACTAAAAACACTAAAACAGATCGCACATTTCCTATTCATTACTGTTCATTGTGACTCAGTTTCACTATTCACCTGCCCATTTGACCCGGTGCTTCGCGAGTGTACATCT
Source organism: Salix arbutifolia (assembly GCA_025169955.1). Classification (NCBI taxonomy): domain Eukaryota; kingdom Viridiplantae; phylum Streptophyta; class Magnoliopsida; order Malpighiales; family Salicaceae; genus Salix; species Salix arbutifolia. The sequence goes on from CM045920.1 coordinate 15,053,349, forward strand.
TTTTTTTTAAATGAACAGTGAACTGCCAAAAACATCCCTTGAAAAGGACAAAAGACGCCGCCATTTTCGAGGGCTGAATGGTCATTGACCGTTTCCGGCCCGGTCCAGTTTTTTATTTCTTTATTATTAGTTGAACAGTGGAATAACCTTTTTGACCCCCGAAAAGGACAAAACACAGCCGTTGCAGTGAGGGGCATGAAGGTAATTACCCTTTTTGTTTAAAATTTATCGGCGCAGTACTGTTGGCGCGTATCCGTACGCGCCATGCGTTTCCGTCGCCACGCGTATTTAGGACGGCGCATGCGGCTTATTCCGGCATCCAAAAACGCCCGACCGGCGTCTAGAATGCTTTTCAGGACTGTTCCCTTCCACGTGGAGCGGCGCGTGTTCCTATACAGTGTTCGTAGACGTGTCAATGGTCGTTTGAAATTTACCCCCATTCTCTCTCCTCCTGCGCAGGGTGACGTCAGCGCAACTGTTTTTTGCCGAATTTCATTTCGGTCCCTGGTCTTTGTAATTATTTGTTCTAGCCCTTATTTCGATGATATAGGTTTTGATTTTTTTCAATTTCGTCCTTCAATTGAAATTGATTATATATTGTAGTTGCAATTAGGTCCCCAGTCTTTAAATTTTGCGGATTGGGCTGGAATCCTTAATATGATTTGGTATCAAAGTTTTCATTGACTTCAATTTCATCCTTCCTTGCAAATGTATTATAAATCCTTAATATTTTGGGTATCAAACTTTGATTTCTTTCAATTTTATCCTTCTATGCAAGTTAATCATGGATTTCAGTTTCATTTCGATCCCGAATCTTTTAATTTCCAGTTTTGTGTTAAATTTTTTAATTCTAATATTTTGATTTACTTCAATTTTGTCCTTTAAATTAAAGATGTTATTGAGAATATGTCAAGCTAATTATATATGTATGTATGTGTGTATATATATATATATATTCAACAAATTAAAGTATGTGAGACTAATTATATGTTTTGATATTTATGAAATATTATTGCCTAAAAATATATAGAGAGAGAGAGATAGAGAAAATGACCTAAGATTTAAAAAAAATAAATTAATATCAATATGCTTAAATACATTTAATATAATAATATATGTAATAAATCTTATAAAAAAAATTATTGTCTTTGAATTTAAATTTTATACTCTTTTGTTTAAGTTTATTTCTTTAAATTTTTTCCCCAATATTTTCATTTTTAATATTTCAAATCTAATATTACTGGGGGGGAAATACAACTTTAAAAAACAAAAGGTAGACAAATTTATCAACTCAAATTTCTTTCTTTTGACAAATTTACCTAGATTATCTACACTTAAAAAAATATGTGAACCACTTTCCGTTTCGATTACACTATTGTAATTAAACATTGGAATAACTAATTATAGCACGCAAAATTTTTTAGTTTTTTTCTGGAAAAAAAAAACTTACAATATGTTTTTTTTTTAATGTGTCGGATCTAATATTACTAGGGAAAAATACAACTCATAAAAAAAAAATTACCTGCATTAGTTGCGATTAAAAAATTTACAAACCACTTTCCATTTCAATTATACAGATTTTATCACTTATAATTTTACTAATTCAATATTAAAATAAAAAAATACAATACATATAAAAACAATCAATTTTTTACATAGATAAAAAAGCCCCGGCGCATCGCGCGGGCACATCGCTCGTTATACATCTAAAAGGAAACGAAGTTTTGAACAGTACAATACTGTTCACTGTGACTCATTGTCACTATTCATGTGCAGTTTCACCCGGTGCTTCGCGGGTGTATATTCTCTTTTTTTACGATTTTGAACAGTGTATGCACGAAATTAGCCCCCGAAAAAGACAAAAAACGCCGCCTTTTCCAGGTGCTGGACGGTCATTGACCGTTCCGGTCCGGTCTGGTTCGTCCGGCCGGTTTTTTTATTTTTTTAATATTACAATAAACAGTGCATTAACGATTTCGCCCCCTGCAAAAGACAAAAACCAGGCCTGCGGGTCAGGGTCATTACAGTAATTAGCCAATTTTTTAATATTTTTTTTGCTGGCAACTGTTGGCGCGTCGCCGGACGCACCGTCCGTTTCAACGCTCACGCGTTTTTCTGACGGTGCGTGCGGCGTCCAAAAATGCCCAATCGACGTCTATAATGCTTTTCAGGCATGTTCTCTTCCCCCTGGTGCGACGCGTGTGGCAAGATGGTGTCCGTAGACGTGTCAATGGTCGTTTGAATTCCCCCCCAATTTCTCTCTCTTGCATGCGCCAGATGACGTCTGCTAAGCTGTTTTTTGTCAAAGTTAATTTCAGTCCCTGAACGTTTTAATTTGTTTTTATTGCCCTTAATGCTATTATATAGGTTTTCATTTCTTTCAATTTCGTCCCTCAATTGAAATTGATTATATATTGGAGTTCCAATTCGGTACTCATTCTTTTAATTTAGTGGATTGGCCTAGAATTCAGAATATTTTTGGTATCAAAGTTTTCATTGATTTCAATTTCATCCTTCCATGCAAATTTATTATAAATCCTTAATATTTTCAGTATCAAATTTGATTTCTTTCAATTTTATCCTTCTATGCAAATTAATTATAGATTTTAGTTTCATTTCGGTCCCAAATCTTTTAATTCCAAGTTTTGTTTTAAATTATTTAATTTCAATATTTTGATTTGCTTCAGTTTTATTCTTGAAATTAATTATATTATTTAAAGTATGTCAAATTAATTATATATTTGTATATTTATGTCAAATTAAAATATGTTAAACTAATTATATGTTCTAATATTTATTGAATATTATCGCCTATGAATATATATAGAGAGAAGAAAACATGACCTATGATTTTTTGAAGAAAAAAAATTAATATCAGTATTCTTAAATACATTTAATATAATAATATAATGAATAAATCAGATAACATAAAAAAAAAATATGGCTTCGAATTTTAATTTTGTCCTCTTTTTTTAAACTTTATTTCTTCAAAAAAATTACAATATTTTGGTTTTTAATATTTCAGATCTAATATTACTGGGCAAAAAATACAATTCAACAAAAAAAATTGACACATTTACCTAGATTTCAAATATATGCGAGCCACTTCCCGTTTCAATTACATTGTTCTTTTTAAACGGCAAATAAGTCATTATAACACGCAAAAAAAAATTTATTTTCCTAAAAACATATTACAATATTTTTATTTACAATGTGTCAGATCTAATATTACTAGGAAAAAAGCAACTCATAAAAAAAATATGACAAATTTACCTACGTTATCTACAATTAAAAAATATGCGAGTCACTTCCCGTTTCGATTAAACTGTTCTTTTTAGACGGCAAAGAAATAATTATTGCACGCAAAAAAATTATGTTTATTTTTAAAAATAAATTACAATATTTTTATTTATAATGCGCCAGATCTAATATTACTGAGGAACAAAAGCAACTCATAAAAAAAATGACAGGTTTACCTAGGTTATCTACAATTAAAAAATATATGAACCACTTCCCATTTCGATTACTCTATAAAGTATGTGAGACTACTATTTATTGAATATTATCGCCTTAAAATATATATATAGAGAAAAAAAAAGACCTAGGATTTTTTTCTTAAAAAAAATTAATATCAATATTCTTAAATACATTTAATATAATAATATGATTAATAAATCTTATAAAAAAAAATTTGCCTTTGAATTTAAATTTAATACTCTTTTGTTTAAGTTTATTTCTTAAAAACAATTTTACAATATTTTAAATCTATTATTACTGGGCAAAAAAATAAACTAAAAAAAAATATTACACATTTACTTAGGTTATCTACAATTAAAAAATATGCGAGTCGCTTCCCGTTTCGATTACACTGTTCCTTTTAGACAACAAATAAGTCATTATAGCACGTAAAAACAATTAAATTCATTTCTTAAAAAAATGACAATATTTTTATTTTTAATGTGTCAAATCTAATATTACTGGGGGGAAAATGCAACTAAAAAAAAATTAACGAATTTACCTAGGTTATCTACAATTAAAAAATATACGAACCACTTTCCATTTCGATTACACTATTTATTTTAGGCGGGGGGGAAATTTATATGTTACATATTTTATCTATTATAGTGTTACTAATTAAATATTTAAACAACTAATTACAATATTTAAAAAATCAATTAGTTTTCTACATAGAAAAAACCCTAACACAATGCGCGGGCAAGCATATTAATTATACAACGCAAAATACTCATTTCTAACATATTTGATCTACTGCAATTTCAGTAATTAAACATTAAAATAACTAATTATAAAACGCAAACAATATAAGTTTATTTCTGGAAAAAAATTACAATATTTTTATTTATAATGTGTCATATCTAATATTACTGAGGAAAAAATACAATCATAAAAAAAATATTTACCTACGTTATCTGCAATTACAAAATATACGAACCACTTTCCATTTCAATTATACAGATTTTATCAATTATAATTTGACTAATTAAATATTACAATAACAAGATATACATATAAAATCAATCAATTTTCTACATGAATAAAAAAGTCCCGGCGCATCGCGCGGGCATTCCGATCGTTGACTCTAAAATCAATGCAGATCCTTCATGTACAAGACTTGTTCAAGATTTCTTAACTTGCTTGAAAATGACTTCAAAGTCTATGCTAATCCTAATAAGAGATTGCTAGCCATAATTATTATATTTTAGTTTCTAACATCTACTAATGAAGTTATTGTATCAAACACAATTTTAAGTCTGTAAAAAAATATATTTTTCATGACTTCGACTTTTTTAAAATAAAGTCATAAATACCTAGACATAGTTGTATATTCTTTTATTGGGACTGATGATCCCGAATTATGAATGTGAATATATGATTAAGAATTAACTTGCATCAGGATATAATAGATGACTAAAATAAAATGAGAAAACTTGAGATGCTAATAGAATTCAGTATATATATATATATATATATATATATATATATATATATATATATATATATATATATATATATATCCAAAGGTTTTTCATCGGCTCAAAAATCAATGATTTTGGTAAGCAACATCCTACTCAAGTGGTGTAAATCCTCCACCAGCAAACCAAGTCATCCGCAGAGTTAGACTCAGATTTCTCTTTAATTATGCTCGGATCCATTACCAACCATTTACCTTCTTCCATCAAAGGTAACATAATATCGCTCCATCTCCTAATAGCTATCTTCCCTCCCAGTGCAACTGGGAAATAATTCATTGACAGAGTAATAACGTGAGTTTTATCAATGAAAGCGGACCTGTATGAATTTTGTGCAGATAGTCCAGTCTACCCGGAATATAACTCGGGGTCGAGTTCTTCGCAAGTAGAGAAGACTGATGCAGAACAGCTTGCTGCAAAATTCGAAGAAGAATTAGACAAGAGAATGAAGAAGAAGGAACGGTCCAAAAATCACATGCGAACTGGCAGCATGAAGATCAGGAATTAAAATTGGATTCTCAACCAGCAACGTCTCAAATCCCAGCTGTTATGCATCAGTTTTATTTCCCAGTTACTTTTAATTCCTGTTATGCAATAATTGTTTTTATTTCCATTATGGTTTTTCCATTTAATTGTATGCGAGTCCTTTGTTTTATTTCTGTTTTTAGCAGATTTACTGCAATCAAAATTGTAACCCCTTGAATGCTGTCATGCCTATTTAAAGGCTGCGGAACAGAGGAGAAGACACAGAATAATACATTTGAGATTTTCTTCACATGAGTTCTTGTTTCTGTGATTTACGTTGGTAAATCAATCAATTACCTTCCGTTCTGCGTCATCTTCTAATTAAAATTGTATTAATATAGGCCATAGTTTTGAATCTTCCCAACTCCATCCCTTTTTACTAAAAAAATGCTCACCGCTATACCGCGGGTGAGGTTAATTGTTTGTAATGAACATTTATTTGGGACTGATCCAGAATGAAGCTATGAATGGGATAAAAAAAAAATTTCTTTCTCCGTAAAAACAAACACAACACAACCGTATCTCCAAGAGAGGAGAACATGTCGACCACTTTTTTTCTCATCAAAGACCATATGTACACCTTATAAAAAACACTCTACCTTCTTTCTTGGCCCTGGAAAAGTACCTGAGATATGGTTAGGAATGAGTTGTGGCTTAATATATACCAAATTATAGTCTACTAAGTAGAAAGCTATAATAATTTACTAGTTGATGGAATCCTGCATCAACCAATAGACTCCATATTAATTGACAGAACAATAGTCAAAAGTCTGAATTAGCAGAAAAGCTCTGTTTTTCCTTGCAAAAATATGGGTGTAGATCAATGGGATGAAGGGCATGATATCATTAAAAGAAAGTCCAAATTAATCTTTGCAAATTGTCATGAAGATTGAACCATTACAGAAAGCAAGAGACAAGCTTATCATATATTATTGCATATTATCAGAAATGGAGATGAAATTACACTACAAACTTACAAAGCTCCAACCCCATTTAGACCTGACCAAAAACAACCTCCATCATAACAAGAGTTATGGCATGGCGTATCAACAACAGACCTGGAAAAAATTTACTGATAGAGCAATTCAAATGTGACCAAAAAAAAAACTTCCCTTTCTTCCTAATTACTCTTCCTCGCCATCGTCTCCTGCAAAACTCAAGAGTCTTGCAAACAGAGTCCCCTGCCTCTGCCTCCTCGATGCAAAAGTATGGCTTCTTCCCGACCAAATCAGCCACTCTTTTCGCTTCCCCTGAATCCCTTGGAGTCTCAGCAACACACCTGACAGTCCAAATCTTTGGCAACACATCAGCAAACTTAATCTATTTTATAACGCAAGTTTTATTTAATACACAGATAAATAATAATAAAAATTAAAAGTTATCTAAAATTATAAATACATAAATATGAATAAAAAATAAAAATTATCTCAGAAAGATTGAAAAAATTAAAAAAATCGAATTTAAATCAAAAAATAAAAACATAAGAACCAAAATGCAAAACAAAAATTACTGATCTACTGGAATCCTTTACAACCTGCACAACTTCTCTTCAACTCAAGGGTCGGGTCATCACGTAAATTCTTACTACAAATATTTGATTCAACTTAGACAATGAATATTACAAACATCCAATGTTAGGTTTATATTACTAATTTTCATGAATTGAATATAATTAAAACGAAGATTTGAGCTAAATAAATTTGATCAAAACCTATTATAAGATGTAAAAGTAATTTAGACTTAATACATACTAAATTAAAAGAATCAATTAGCAAAAAAAATATGATAACAAATTAAGTTATGAACAAAAAAAACTTACGGGGAAGTATAGAGTAC